>CM040479.1:1336108-1355004 GCA_022758105.1 Pangasianodon gigas | reverse complement strand
TTGAGTGTTATGGTGATCTGGTGTGTTTGGATGCTGTCTTCCTCACTCTCGTTAGTCACTCAGGTTTGTGACGGCAGAGTGACTGTATGCCTTACATATCAGGGATCTCTCACGTCTGTGTTCCCCCTGGTTCTCCTTTTAGTTATGCTGTTATAGCTAGTCCTGCCGGAGTCCCCTGCACTCCTCATTAAGTCTTATCCCCACACGGTGACTGTGAGTGTACCTAACCACTTTCCTTCTCTTTCTGCCGAGCTACACTCCTGAGCTACACTTTCCTTCTCTTTCTGCCGAGCTACACTCCCGAGCTGCCGGTGATCCAGACCCCCCTACGCTCTGGACCAGATAAGCATCACTCCTGAGCTGCTGGTGATCCAGACCTCCCCCCCCTTCACTCTGGACCTGTCCACTGGCAATGCTTCACATTGCCACGAAGATGCTTCAGCTGTTTTCTATGGACTACACAAACGCACTTTGTACACACACGCACTACAGTGTAAACCCATATGAGGATGGGTTCTCTGCTGAGTCTGGTTCCTCTCAAGGTTTCTTCCTATCACCATCTCAGGGAGTGTTTCCTTGCCACCGTCGCCCTGCTTGCTCATCGGAGACGTCACACACACACTTCATTTTACTTTGTTTGTGTAAAGCTGCTTTGAGACAATGACCTTTGTAAAAAAGCGCTATACAAATAAAAATGAATTGAATTGAATTATGTTTGTACTATTTCTAAATCACATTGCATCATCAAAAGGCTAAAAATCTTGACAGGAACAAAAACACAATGAGAGAAATGAAGAAAGAAAAGGTATTTGGTCGTCTGTGTCCTGTGACAGGTAGCTATATCACAAAGAACATCTACACTCACCATCCACTTCATTAGGAACACCTGTACATTCATCCAATTATCTAATCAGCCAAACATGTACATCGACATGGATCGACAGCTCCCTGACCTGGAAATAGAGATGCTCCTGAGAGCTCATCTAAAAAAATAGTCATATGAGACTACCCAACCCTCAAATATTAATTAATACACTAATTAAGTAAGGAAGTAAGTAAGTAATTTCCACTACAAAGTACAAACACTATAACTATACAGAGATCCGTATCCACTTAAGTCTCTACTTCCAGGTCAGGGATCTGTCGATCCAAATCTCACTAACCAATGAGAGTAAATCGCTGTTAAGCCCCGCCTACACGAGAGGTTTGTGCCAGAATGGCAAACGTAAACTTGCGGAGCGTAAACGAAAACTCTGGCACCGCATTCATAAACCATGATTTAGAAAACTTAACAAATATCGTTGTTTATTTGAAGACTGTGTTAAATTTTTGCCACTGAGTTCATTGTTTTCTGTTTCAGAGTGTTTTTCTTCTTTCTCATTGTATATTTTTGTTCCTTTCTTGAAAAATTACATTCAATACTTTTGCCACAAATTTAATTCCATATATATTTTGAGAATAAAGTTTCCAGAAAAAAGCAATAATATTATGACACAATGGTACGTACAACATTCGTGTGTTAAAATGAGGGACATTGAGGAGTTATTGTTTCTTTTGGTAAGGAGAATCACAGGCAGCGGTCACCTTCAAGGCTATCAGTGGTTACAGCTGTATGCCATTTAAAAAAAGGATGTAGATGAATGACAATCAAAATTATCAATCCGGACTGAGTGAAAGTCCAGCACGTGCCGAGCCTCCAAAGCGTTACGTCATATGGAATCGTACGAAATTTAAGCCTAATGGCGAGTGCATATGCCATAACACACTGAGGGCTCGAATGCTGTACTGAGTGCTCCAGAGTTACAGCGGTTATGCCCCAGACAAACCCATCAATAGCCTTGAAGGTGACCACTGCCTCCGATTTCTCCCTTAAAAAAAAAAGAGAGGATTTCCTCCAAGTTTGTGTGGTTCTTTCTTCTAAATAAACACAATTTCTTGCACAGTCATTTCAGAGTACTAGTACTAGTACTCGTATCTAATACTATCTATTTTTTCTATCTATTTTGCATTATTAAGGTAAGTAATGTTTTAATTTTTACCCACAGTTCCATTTCAGCTCTTTAGTTTAATAAAATAAAATGTTTCAAAAAGATTCAGTTAAGTTACAGTTTAAGGGAGGACAGCTAGCTAGCTAGCTGCTGACTAGCAGTTAGTTTTAAAATTAAATCTACCAGTAATGTAGAGAATAATTACCACTCTCTGAGTAAAAATTACCACGTTAAAGTTGACACACAGCTCAATGTTAACATCATCTTGTTGCCATTTTTTTTTTAAATTTTAACACTTTTCCTGCTATAATATGTAAGCTTTTAAGCTAACAGATTAGCTTAGCACAGTCCAAGTTCATTTAACATGAGCTTAAAATGGACAATTCATCTATTGTAGTGCTTTTCCATGGCAGTTTGTTGGCTTTAAATCATAACCTCTTGTCCAAAGTTGTAAGTAACTGAGCTCCTTTTGTATGTTTTTGAACAATTTCTCAGCGAACATATTGATAGTTTGCTACTAGCCGAAGTTCTATCAGGAAGTTGCACAAGATGGTGCCGTCTTACTAAATGAAGCTCAGTAGACAAGTTGAACAAAATGGCGCTCACACTGGAGTTGGTTCCAAAAAGAGTCGATGATGTGTTCAAGGCATGGAAAACCAAGCTTTGGAGTTGATTCTACACAGTGAAAATGATTCATTTTGCACACACACAGCCAGCAAACTTAATTTAGCATTTAGTGAGACAGACAGCAGATATTTAGTTTGCTTTTATTTTGAATTTGCTAGGTGCGAATAAGTATTGACATAAAATAAAAACTGACATAAGCACTTGATAATATTCTCATGCTATGATAGAATATCTGATAAATGTCAGTAATGCTGTATTGACCTATTATTTAATTCAGATAAGAGTTCTGTAGTGTTAGTTGACTGAAATGCTGCAGAAAATATTATAAATATAATATAAATAATTGATGGATTAACCTATTACCAAAAGCATTTTTAGCAGCTCTGGTATTTTGTTCAAAAGGGATGATGTCTACTACAGATTCAATTATGGGCTGTTTTTTATGAAGCAACAAGGCTTTGCCTCTTCGTCCAACTGAGAGGTTTGGTTTGTTAGAGCGTCATTGCCGAGATTCACAATCTGATCAAGCGCCCTGAGGATCAGAACATCCATGTCGTCGTCCGTGTCTATCTCCTCGTGGTAGTTCTTCACAGGGAAGATGTTGTTCATTGGAATACCCAGCAGATTACTGCACTCTTGCATCTGAAAAAAAAGCCAAACAATCATATAAAACACTTAAACAATTTATTTAACTGATGAATAAAATAAAGAGTGGGGGTGTCTGTGTGTGTGAAGTCAAGCGTGTTACAGTCAAGGGTTCACACAGGAATCTTCATAAATAAAATAAGCATGTGAATGATTTTTAATTTTTAGCAAATTAATTCAGAATTTATGGAATCACATCTAGGAAAAAATATGATTAAAATCTACCAAATACTCTGTTGGGGGAAAAAAAATAACATTAAATAAAATTTGGTGATTTAGTTTGGTAAAATCTTTTGACAAGCTGTGCTTTTTAATGTAATTTTATTTATTTATTTATTTTATTTTTAAATGGACCATATCACTATACCCCAGAAAGCACTGGAAAACACTGGACAAAATGTGGCTGCTGGGGAGGGCAAAAAGGAGTTTTTTTTAAAATTTACAACTACAAATAGCTTTTTTCTGAATATAATTTATATTTTTATGTAGTTTGTGTGGAAATTTTGCAGAAACCTGGCAACCCTGCACACAAGCTTCATACTCAGCACGAGAACTGTTTTTTCTTTCGTCCTACAGGATTTTCAGTCCTGATAAACACCAGGAACCTTTCTAGTACAGTATAATGCAATCCGATATAATAACGATATCATGATAAATATGTCACAATACACTTTCTGAAATATCGTTGGTATTGTGATATCTTTTGTTTGCTAAATGATTGGCTATAATGTGCATTGTACAAATGTTTTCAAGTATTGTGATATGATATTATTGTCATATCACCCAGCCCTGTAGTGCATCTTTTATTTGTATCTGTATTTGTATTTGTTTCGAGCACATTATTTGTTCAATCTTAATAATTAATTTATATGTGGTTATGTCCCTAGTATATACCAATAATTTCACCATTACCTTATCTTTAATTTTCTTGCTGGTGTAGACCTTTCGTATGTCTTCTCCAACCAGTGGGCAAGCTTTATCCACTTTTGTCATGATGATTACTTGAGGCAAATCTGCACAACAGGATGAAGAGTTAGAGATCCAAAAATAGCAATTTGAAGCTAGAAAGGTGGTTTCCCTTTGTTTTCCCATCTCAATTCTGATAAGATATGTAAGGAATAAAACACCTGGGGGTGTGCTGTTATTGGAAAATAATCAATGATGGGATGGTGTGATGAAGCAGAGAAGTTACCGTTACCTCCCCGAAGATTATTTTCCTATAAGCGCACACCCTGCAGCGTTGTATACTTATTATTTCACCAAACCTATTATTTCTCTCATAGCAGCTATAAACAGTTGTTCCCTCACCAGCCTCTCATTTTTCTCTCTCTTCACACTTCATTAATATTACATAAACGCCTTCTTATAGAATACTTCAGTGAAATTATAGAAATGATCATGTGTTACGAGTGCTTTCTGGGATTTGCCTTGCGGCTGGAACTACTGTCATAGCTGCTATTATTTAAAAAAAAAAAATTAAAAATTAACCTTCTGACCAATGAGAATCAAGGACATTACCAGTGGACATTATTACATTATCACTGTTTTGGAGAAATAAACATGACACTATAAATAAAAGTTAGCTAAGAAGTGAATTAAGACTTGCTCATTATTGAAGCCTCCGCACGGATCAGTTTCATCTTTTGAATAACCCTTTGGTCCATGAGTGACACTTTGTCTGCTGCTAGAACATTGACCAGGCAGGAGGTTTGATCAACACTGGGATTGCTTTTGTAGTCATTCTCGGACACGGGATTAGCTGGATTAAACTGAAAATTGGTGAAAGAATAAATATTAGTCACATTCTACTATGCAAAAAAAGCAAGGTGGGTAAGTTACTACAGAAGTACAGTTGTACTATGACATTAACTATTTGAACCATGTTCATGTACATGTAACATTAGATATAAACATGATATCTGGTTTTAAAATGCTAGAAGGAATTGTTTGACTCATTTCATGAATATAGAATGTTCTCCTCACTTTGTGTCCTTCCTCAAGAAACCCCTTTAAGGCTGAGATAATGTCCTGTACATGTGCGCCCCGGCTCTCTTCAGGTTCAAGTCCCATGATATCATTGAAGACAAAAGGCAGAAAGGAGCCGTCCTTCCCCTTAATATAATGGGTTTTGTACTGTAAGACAAAGACACATACTGAATCTGGCTCTGGGTTAAATAATCTTGAAGGTCCCTATTAAACATAACACAGTGAACTGTACAGCGTTGTGCCTCTTGAAGACATTGAAATTGATTTGGTTTGTGTCACAAAAAACATTAGCTGAGGGATGTGTAGCTGAAAACGTACTTATAAAATTCTTTCATTCATTGGTCAGAAATAGAAGAAAAGGAAAATCGTTTACCAAACTTTACCAAGTACATATAAAAAAAAATAACTTGAGCATGGAGAACATAGTGCTGGTGCTAAATAAATAATTCTATCATTATATAAATAACTAGTTGTAAGCATTTTGTGTTTTACATCTAGCATTTAGTTTCTCTTTTTGTTTGTTGGTCCAACTATCCAGAATACTTAAAAATATATCTTGAATATAGGCAAATTCAACTCATATTTCTCTTAAACAAAACAAAGTTTTAAACAAATACACATTTTTAAACATATTTCTAGATATTTTACTGATTTCAAGCTTGAAATCGTGTTGTTCTATTGGCAGATTAATATTTTGACATACTTACAACTTTTGTGAAACTGGTTCCAGATGTTGCATCAACAAGAGCATCACAGGTGATTCGTCCTTGAAAGACGTTGTTGACCGAGTTTATAAAGCTAGACTTTCCTGCTCCGACTTCACCAACAGCCAAAATCCTGACATACTTAACATCAGATATTCTGATCTCAATGTTCCTCAGTTTCTCTTCTAAATTGTCTTTGTTCCTAATCGTAAACAGAAAAACACAATTCACAAAAGGTCCTGAAGCATCCTACCATTGATGAGGAAACTCAAATAAAATCAGAATATTATGTGAAAAATGTGAAGTGTACTTAAACATTGGCATGCAATAAAAGACCAAACAGCTATAGACATTTTTTTAAAGAACTTAATGCAACTTACCCCCAAGACGCTTTCCTCCATGGGTTATCAAATTCTAACAGACAGAATTAGCCTGGTTATGGTTTTGCATTTATATATAAGACCACTTTATTAGGAACACTTTTACACCTGCTCATTCATTCTCAAGTTCATCAAGGTTTGACGTATTGTGTGTTTTGAGATGCTTTTCTGCTCACCACGGTTGTAAAGAGTGGTTATTGTGTCGCTTCCTGTGAGCTTGAACCAGTCTGACCATTCTCCTTTTTTTTGTTCCATTCTGTGTAGAGATTGTTGTGTTTGAAATTTTTCTGCATTGTGCTCCTGCCATTACAAGAACTAGCAGGTGTACCTAATAAAGTGGTCGATAAATGAATAGGTAATGTAAGTTTCTACAATTTGTAAAGTCAATAAGTGTCAGAAGTCACAAGTGCAGGATCAGTGTAATTTAAAAAAAAGATCTAAAAAAAGATGCATATACTTAATTCAGTTTTTCTCTACATTTATTTATTTATTTATTTATTTATGCACAAGGATTGGCTGAAATACAGTAAATATGTTTATTCCTGATTTTAACAGTTTTATAAATGGATAGCTTCGGTTCAGAAATCTGAACGACTCAGGCACGTTTAAATTATAAAGGCAATGAGCCTCTAGATGTCATGTGCATTACGGTGTTTTTATCACATGTAACTGGATTTTACTCTGCTTCACGCCATGTCTGAGAACATGGGATAAAATCACGCCATCTTGTTGCTCCTTGCTTTAATCTAAAAGAACAACAGAAGGGAAAAGTGTTGCCATTCCCCTTCTTTTTTTATGCCTCTGCCACTAGGTGGTAGAGGATTATGTTTTCAGGTTGTCCATCCATGCATCCATCTGAGATTCTCATAATATCTCAAGAACGAGTGGTTGAATGTTTGTCAGATTTATGTGGAAATATCACTGTAGCCAGCAGATGAACTGATTAGATTTTGGAATCAACCCAAACAGGGTCAAAGTTACAGCAAGGTCAAATTTCTGAAATCAGTTTTTCTTCAATAGCTTCCTACCTGTTTGGAGTATATCGTGATGGTATTTCTGGCCTACAAATTAGTAACGAACAGATATATGGATAATAATTCCACCAAAAAATGTGGTGTCCAGTTCTACTTGTATTAGTATTAACTTAATTAGTATTAATATTTAATTTGAACACATTGAACACATCATCTAAACATTATTTGAAATAGTTCATTTAATATATTCCTCTTTTTAATTGCAAAATGCTCAAGTTGTGTGGAAATAATTATGAATCTGTTGCCTGTAGTTAATAGTGATATACAGGACTAAGATGTGTTTGTCCTGCTGCTTACTAAACTCACCTGTAGATGCAGGTTTGGATTCAGACTTTCCCATTTCATTCAATTCAGTGAATCCACAGTAAACAATCCTGGTGAGAAAAGTGGGAAATATAGAAAGACAGTTAAATGCTGGATTGCAGCAACACCATAGGCTATATTATATTAATTATGTAATTTTAGTCATATAGTGAATGGATGAATCAATCAATATATAAATGCTCCAACAATAAGAGGATGGATTTCATTTTGTTTGATCGAGGTTCACGAGCACGAGTAGAATATATATATATATTTTAATCAATTTCAAGTATACAATATACTGTATATAGACATCTTTCTCTTATCCAATATTTCTTCTAGGAGAAATTCCGTGTCCCATTTGTCCTTACAAACAAAGACAAACTAGAACAAACTATCTTTACATCACTTTCTAGAATGTCATCTATGGAACTGAGTTTTAATGCAGCTTCAGCTTCTTCTGAGGTCAGTGAGAGACTTCTCTTGAAAAGACACCCAACAGCTAGACCTGCATTTTCAGAGGCTTTGAATTCAAGGTTTTGTAAAATATACAGTATGTGGGCTTTTTCTAAACAGTTGCCACAAAGTCAGAGGCACATTATTGTCTAGAATGTCATTGTGTGCTGTAACATTAAGATTTTCCTTCAATGGAACTAAGAGGCCCAAACCTGTTCCAGCATGACAATGCTCCTGCTCACAAAACAAGCTCCATGAAGACATGGTGTGTTAAGGTTGGTCTGGAAGAACTCGAGTGTCCTGCACAAAACCCTAACCTCAAGCCCACTGATCACCTTTGGGATGAACTGGAACACCGAATAAGTTCCCCAGACCTGCTCATCCAACATCAGAGCCTGACCTCGCTAATGCTCTTGTAGCTGAATGAACACAAATCCCCACAGCCACGTTCCAAAATCTAGTGGAAAGCTTTCCCAGAAGAGCTTATTATAAAAGCAAAGTGTGGACTAAATCTGGAATCGGATGTTCAACAAGCACATATGGGTGTAATGGTCAGGTGTCCACAAACTTTTGGCCATTTAGTACATGTCCTTGGTTAGGTGCGATCAACGCTGCCACATCAACAAAAAACTCTTTTGTTAACATTTTACAGTGTCTCCTTTTACTCCAGGACTTATCTGTACAATAAAACAAACAAAGAAACAAAATTAACTAAAACAAAAGCAAACAAACTGGGTCTTCATATTGAGTTTTTTGTAGTATATTATACTTAGTTTCATATTATTTATCAGATTTTGAGATGTTAGAGAATTTTAAAGAACATTAGAGGAGAAAATGAAACAATAAGAATTCAGCATAAGAAATGAGCACATTTTATTCACAGCATGCCTTGTGTTAGCACTCTTCATGCACCATCTACAGCCCCAAGATCATAGCTACAGAACATTTTCATTTCTCATTACGCAACAGTCAGTTCCTGTCCACTAATCTGATTGGACAAGTGACATTCCAAAAGTGCTGATGTTTAGTATAACAGCACTCGGACATTTCAATATGTGTATCACTTCCCCTGTCTGTGTTCGCTAAATAAAATTCCAATTCTAGCAATAGTTTGTTACGCTGAAACTGTTACTACACTTACTACTTACTACAGTCTGTCAGTCAGTCAGTGCATTAGCATGGCAAATTTCTTCTTTAATAGAAGATAAGTGCAATAGGACACCTTCTTCAGACACAAAAAGCATGGACAGCAAGAAAGAAAAGAGTTGTTCAGTTTTTCAGTTGCAGTAGATGTCAGATATAGATGCCTATATTTAGATAAATTAGCATTAGTTTTTCAAGAATGCAAGCAAATTGCTATGAAGTAAAAGGTTTTGGAAACAGATATAAGAAACTACAGTCAGATACCGCAGTACTGAAGAAGCATGGATGTAACACTTGTTATATTTAATAAATCTGTAAATAGGATGTACTCACAGTTTATGGTTGTGCAGCTCCACTAGTAGCACATCTTTCAGTTTGCAGTTTTATAGCATCAGCTCTTGGTGACTCCTCCTCCTGCACCACTCATCCTCCACATATTAAACAGCTGCAGAACCACCTATTGGCAGCTTTCCATGGATTATATATTATTTCCAGTAAAACTGAAATATTGAAACTGAAAGTAAGTGCATTTCTTGTAAATTTAATTAAAAAAAAAATTAAAATAATTATTAAATCTAGGTTATTGATAGTTATTATGTAACATAATAACTACACAACCTCCGATACTATACACACTTCCATATCATTTTTCATAAAATAATTATATATTATATAGCTTTTCTGTATTTATAAAATGCAGCCATTTTTTAAAAACTATTTACATACAGATGGAGAAAGAGAGCCAGTGTTAAGCCTATTTATTTCCTGTAGAAATGTAGATAGCATAATTTTTTAAAAATCTTTTGGGTTTGCAAAGAATGGAGCAAAAAGTGGCAGTAAGCAGCAGTTTCTCCAGGTTGAAAAGGCTTGTTGAGAATTGTCAGAGAAAAATGGCCAGACTAATTAGAGCTGACAGGAAGTCTATGGTAACACAAAATACCAGCAGCTCCCATTAGAAACTCTGTTGGAGATTTGAAGAAAGTGATCATCCAGCAGGTCAACCAGCCAAGTCAGAAATGGGAACATTGGCCCAGCTCCCTGACATATCACACCAGTTACAACTAACCCTCTACCACCAAAGCCTGATTCAAAGACCTTGGAAAAGGTACATCAGGTGAAAGGGAGGTGTGTGCTTAGGGATATTCACGAATATCCCCTGGTTTCCATCATTACTGACATCAAAACAATAAAATTGAGAGAGTGGTTAGTCCTTGTCTCACCCGTTCACTGATTCTGGGAATTTTGGGTGAAATTTCAGTTCTGTGTATTCTGGGCAGTGCTGACTGGGCCGTTGACATCATATCTGAACCCCCTACCCTCCTCCATGAAGATTCCTCTGATGGATTTCCCCTTGGAGCAGCCCCGAGAAAAAAAACCTTAGTTTCACCTCTGACTAAATGAAAGTAATTGATGGTCAGTGAGTCCAGCCAAATGCTGCAGTACCCTACACATAATTTTCTATTACTGCTTTTCTATTTGTAATATTCTATTATCAAGGATAGGTTATATTGAGTGATGTCAAGGTCTTCCTCAAAATATTTGGTATGGACCTTGTCAGGCCATTAGAATGGAGTGCAGAAGGGCATCACTTTGTGTTAGTTCCAATGAGTTAAGCAATTTTTATCACCTACACTTTGGGAACTGTACAAATTATTAAGGATTAAATCAATTTGCACCTGCTTTTTACTGAAAACAAATAGACTGGTTGAATGATTTAAACAAATACTTAAAAATATGAATTGTAAGATCATGCATGATGATTCTTGGAATTGGGATAAGTGATTCGAACACTTATTATTTGCAGTCGGAAAGGTAATGCAAGCCTCGAGGGGTTCTTATCATTTGAATTACTATGTAGTAGCAAGCCTTGCAATGTCATACGTCGGTCGGAAAAATTGGGATACATGACCTTCACAGAGTAAAAATGATATTCAATACATTCCTGAACTGACAGCAAAACTCCACACATTGGGTGAACTTACACAGGAGAATTTGCTACAGGATCAAGAATGTCAATCCCGGCTGTACAAGAGGGATATTTGACTATGTGAATTTTCACTGGGAGTGCTCGTATTACTATCCAATTCCTGTCGAAAGGAATTTTTGGTGCACTCCTCGAACATTTCTCAGGTGACTTTTTTCTTCAACTTGATGCCTTCCCTCATGACTGGTGTCCAAATGCATGTGCTAGGGTTACCGCCATGAGAGGCACCAACAGCCTTCCGGCTACAGTTTCTTGCATCTACCTCTGTTATTGAGGACTTGAACATGGTTCATTCAGACTCAACATCCCCAGCCTCATTCTGTACACAGAAGAACTCCTTTACAAGTTATGAGGTAAAGTCATGTACTTAAGTTTCAGCCAGACATTCGCAAGCAAGACGGAAAGCTGTCCTGGTGTACCAGGTAAATCTGGCCTGAATCCTGTGCGAGGAATCCAGCTTACCATCAAGTGGTGATCAGTTGATAGCTCTGCCTATATCTTTATCTTAGTGTTTAAAACATATGGCCTCAAGTCTGATGATACAACCACAAAACTGATCATTGACCTTTGGCCCAAGGTGCCAAGGTGCTACCAAAAAACACACATGATCAACCTTGTGTTTGAACAAAGTGTTTGTTATTGACAATCCATGGCTTGCATAGAAGTTTAATAACAGGCCATTCCTCTCAGTCACAACAGGGTTGCCATCATTCCCCTGTTCCCCAGTAGGAGCTACTCTTTCAAGCACCTGTTCCAGCTTTTTAAAGATGCTGAATAATCTGAACTGCTATTTGGTTCATATGCACAAACAACAGTCATAGTTTGAGACTTGAAATTTCATGGGGGCATCTGCCTTATCCACTGAAAAAAAAAAAAAAACTCCAATTACAAGGCCTTTAGCCTGGGTGTCCTAATTTTCCCCAGACCCATCTGAGGCCTAACTCTTGCAGGAACTCCATAGAAGGAGAGAGACACTAGCCCTAATCAAGAGGTTTGGTACCGCAGCCCTTACATTCCACATTCCCCAAGCCTGATTACATTGCAAGGGTATAGTCATGGTGATATAGCAGTGAAGTACACAGACCACTTCAACTTGACAAGAGGCTTTCTTATTTATTTTATTATTATTATTTTTTTTTACAATATTCTAACAGAACATTGTAGTTCCTCAGAGAAGCACAGTGTTGTTACAGATAGGCTATTCTCTTTTAACCATTTAAAATTTCAGCTTATTATTCAGATAGCATAATGTTCATAATAATAACTGCCATAGATTATTCTGGAACTACAGTGAAACTAAGAGTAAAATGTAAATATTTGCTGAAGGGAGTCTGCACCAACAAACAGCTCCTGGGAGATTGCAGGTGTGCTTAATTGCACTTTACTTTCCCAGCATTGCTAAGCTAAAAATGTGTGTATGAACAAAATGGAACATTAATGAAACATTAGCCCACAAAATGCTGTCAGCACAGTACACTGACAACCAAATGATTTCTCCATAAAGCATTTTGTAATTAGTGTAAAGCACTAGCATATTTTTCACTGTTGTGTTTGCATTTTGTCCAAATCACACTGCAAAAACGTTAAAAGGTTAAACATTTTGACAGAAAACAAAATACTGAAAAGAAAGAAGCCGTGAAACCTTGAAGGAAAAAGAACCTAGTCCTCTGTGTCCTGTGACAGATAGCTATATCACAAAGAACAAATTAGTTCCTGTTAGTTCTAACTATAAACAGCCGTTCCCTCACTTTCTCTTGGCAAAGCAGCTTGTCATGTTACTGACATCTGACAAGACAAGATATAATTACCTAGTGAGTAATTAATCTCACTAAGTTCCTTGGTAGTTAATGAAAAATGGCTCTTTGGCTCTGCATAATTATGTAATATGAAACAGTATTGTAAAGTTACTTGTATATGTGTTATTTGTATCTGTCAAAACATGTTTTGTATAATGGTATAAATCTCAAAAATAAGTAGAACCAAAAATAATTTTTATTTATTTATTTATTTATTTAGTTAGTTAGTTAGTTAGTTATTTGAGTTGATTTATGTATTTATTCATCTAATAGTATATAAAAAAGTTACTTATAAGTTCAAGTTCAAGTTCCAGTGGAGTTTATTGTCATTTCAGCCATATACAAGTACATAGTGAAACGAAACAACGTTTCTTCAGGACCAAGGTGCTACATAAGACAAACACAGAACAACATAGAACTACAAGGGACTACATAAATTATACAATAAAGTGCACAAGTGCAAACAAGTGCAGATAGCACAAGACAGTACAAGACAGTACAATGACTACTGGGACAGACAATGGGCATAATAAGTCCCAGTGCAGCGCCGACCAGTACACAGTTCTGTCCAAAGTAAGCATACCTCAGTGACAATGGCAGTAATCAGAAACACAAACCAGTTATGATGAAAGTAGAAGAAATGAGCTTTACTTTAATAATAATATCTACATTACAGGTTATCTATGACACAATGTTTCTTAATGTTCCTGTAGTTGTTGGCCTGTTCATCCTGTCCAGGATGCTGTGATCTTTGGACTGAAAAAAGTCTTCACTCAGGTTGGTCACCAGAGGTTTGGTCTGTCAGAGCGTCATTGGCAATATTCACAATCTGATCAAGTGCCTTGAGGATCAGAACATCCATGTCATCGTTTGTGTCCACCTCCTCGTGGTAGTTCTTCACAGGGAAGATGTTGCTCACTGGAATACCCAGCAGATTACTACACTCTTGCATCTGAAAAAAACAAACAAACAAACATATCAAACCATTTATTTAACTGATAATTTAGTAAATTTACAAGTATGCCCCAGAAACACTGGAAAAAACAGGGCTGTTGGATAAAGAAGTCATTTTCATTCACAAATTATAACAAATAGCAAGTTGCAGAACAGAACATTATTTAACTCCTTAACCAGATGCCCTGTGGAACTTCCACGCAAGCTTTATGCTGTTTATAGTTGACAGCAGCCACCTAATAATAATAATAATAATAATAATAATAATTTATTAGATTTACTTCAGGTGGATTCACTATAAAAATCTACTACAAAGCTGAGAAGCAGTGCTGCTGCGAGTCAAACTGGGGTCCATTTTTGATGGCTTTATGATTTCAAGGAAGATTTTCTTTTAATAACGATGGAGCATGTTCATTTAGGAATGACAAAAAAAGGTGAAATGTAGAAGTTAATATTCTTAATATTAATTAAATAATTTTTTGGAGACCAAAATATGGTGATATGGAGCTCTATTAGATAAAAACTGCCAAATAAATAGAGACGCCTTCTATTCATATCTGTATTTATATTGATTTAGAACATATCTGTTCAATCCCAATATTGTAATGTTACATTCATAGTAAATTCATTAAACCATTAATTACACAATTACCTTTTGTTTGACCTTCTTGCTGGTGTAGACCTTTCTTATGTCATTTTTAACCAGTGGGCAGAGATCATCCACTTTGGTCATGACGATTACTTGAGGCAAATCTGTACAATAGGATGAAGAGTTTAATATCTACAATAAAATGAAAATAGGAATTCTAATATGATAGGAAAGGACTAAAACACTTGGGGAGCATGCTATTATAGGAAAATAATCAACGACTGGGTGGTGTCATAAAGTGGAGTTACTATAACTGTTACCACCCCAAATATTATTTTCCTATAACTGCACATCCCGCAATGCTTGAGTCTTATCTGCACAGTAATTTGTCAACAATTACAATTTTTATTAATTTAAAGTTTTATTAATTAGTTACATTCATTGCTGTGGAACATTCGTGAAACAAGTTAGCTTCTGTTATCACTTATGCTATAACAACTACAAACAGTTTACTCTTACGAGGCTCTCTCTTTTTTTCTGCCCTGATGTTAATAAGACAAACTGCAGCTTGTCGTGTTACCAAGAAGCCACAAAGTGTAAACTCCTCTGTCCTATAGATCAGAAAACTCCATTACAGCTTTACCTCTGACTGTTACAAAGCATGGACACTGGAGACTCCTTCCATAAATGTTAAATAAATACAAGTCCCTGTGTGAGGTGTTACTATAGAAACTATTAGAATGAGTGTATTAATCTAAACCTGTGAGTTGCTTTGCAGTTGGAACTATTGTCAGGGCTGCTGTTATAGAAAAACAATCAACACCTTCTAATCAAATCAATCTCAGGAATATTATTTTTGAGGAATAATTATGCCACTATAACATTTTGAGATGAATCTGAACTATAATATCGGGACTTACTATACTTTGAAGCCTCCTCACGGATCTCTTTCAGCTTTTGAATAACCTTTTCATTCATGAGCGACACTTTGTCTGCTGCTAGAACGTTGACCAGGCAGAAAGTTTGATCAGAAACTGTGGGATTGCTTTTGTAGTTGGAGTCATCCTCGGACACGGGATTAACTGGATTAAACTGAAAATTGGTGAAATAATACATATTACTCCCATTTTACTATGCAAAAATCAATTTGGGTAAGTTACTACAGAACTACAGTTGTACTATGACATTGACTATTTAAGCAATATTCTAACATGTCAAATATGTTAACATTATATAGTGTAACAATGCTAAAAGTAATTGTTTTGTCTCATGTAGTGAATATAGAATGTTCTCCTCACTTTGTATCCTTCCTCAAGAAACCCCTTTATGGCTGAGACAATGTCCTGTACATGTGCACCCCGGCTCTCTTCAGGTTCAAGTCCCATGATATCATTGAAGACAAAAGGCAAAAAGGAGCCGTCCTTCCCCTTGATATAATGGGTTTTGTACTGTAAGACAAAGACACAAATTCTAAATGATGTACTAAAATTTTTTGCTGTGCATTCTGGCTCAGGAACAAATAATCTTGAAAATCCTTATTAAACATAACATTGAACTGTACATTTGATTTATTTGCTATTTGATTAGTTTGTGCCTCAGTTTACCAGTCAACGCAGAGTTTCTAGCTTCAATACCACCTCACTCTGATGCTCTCAGACCCAAGAGTTATTACTGTTTCCTCACCTGACTACAAAACTGCACTGAGGCAGAGAACACTAGGGTTCCAATCAAATCGAATGAAACACTGTTCACATAAAACCTGTACATGTGAAAGCCCCCATAGGGCATTTTTACACTTTGCCTGAATATTTGAGTCTGCACCCAGGGCCGATTCTGGGCTCATTTGGGGATGGAGTTTGCTTTAATATCGAATAATTCTTTCCCAACTGTGCAATACCAAACATCACTGTTTGTGCACCCAAGCAAAGAAGAACAGTGTTTTTTTTTAAATGCACAGCTAGTCATTGGATCACTCCAATGTTGAAGTGGGCCCTAGACCCCCGTTTTCAAGAGGACCAGGGATTGTCTCTCTGGACCACTGCTGAGCTTGAAAAGTTTTCACACTTCATGAAACATGTTTTGTCTGGAAGTGTGAAAATGACCTTAGTTTAAATAAAATGGTGGTTTATTTGTTTGAATAAAGAAATCAAATCATTGAATATGTTGCGGCACTTACAACTTTTGTGAAACTGGTTCCAGATGTTGCATCAACAAGAGCCCCACAGGTGATTCGCTCTTGGAAAACATTATTGATCGAATTTATAAAGCTGGACTTTCCTGCTCCAACTTCACCAACGATCAGAATCCTGACATGCTTAACATCAGGACAGCAGAGCTTAAAGTTCCTCAGTTTCTCTTCTAAAGTGTCTTTTTTCCTATCACAAACACAAAAAGTCACAAAAGGATCGGTAACATCCTACTGTTTTATTTCCTGCTGGTTAGTGATTTGAAGGAGAAAATTTTTAAAATAATAGTCAATAGTCAAATTAAATAAGAATCTGTCAAACCCGAAATGTAAGCATAAATTTACAGCTCTGACAACATTTGACAGGTGTTGAGGCTGAAATAAGAACAAGTGTATAAATGCTCAGAGTGCACTTAAACAAAGGCTTAAATGATCAAATGGCTATAGACGTTTCGTTTATGGACGTTAATGCAACTTACCCCCAAGGCATTGTCCTCCATGGCTTTTTAAATCCTAAAAAAAAAAAAAAAAAAAGTTACCCTGGTTACAGTTTTGTATTTATATGTGAGATATAGATAACCTGTAAATTTCTAAGTCAATGAAAATACAAAGTTTTCAATATATTTCCATGAGGTGCAGAGGCAATGTTTAAAAAAATAGACCTGATTGCTAGATGCATAGAATTTGTGATTGTATTTTTTTATACAAGGATTTCTCATTTACAGCAGAGACACTGTAACAAGTTTATTCCTGATTTTAACTTCGTTGCTGTTATTGTTATAAATGGATAGTTTCTATCCCAGAAATTTTATTTTATCAGGAAAGCATTAGAAATGATCAACATAGGAGTGTGTGGCATTAAACCTGTTTCAAATAATATTAATTCTATGCTGTGCGCCATGATTTTAGTCAAGTCACATCACTTACTCATGAATTACACATCATTAAACTCACCTGGAGATGGTGGAGGTGGTGGAGAAGGTTTGGTATCAGACCCTCCCATTTTATTCAATTCAGTGAATCCTGATGAGAAAAGTAGAAAATATAGAAAGACTTTTAATGTTGGGTTCCAGCAAAAAAAAAAAAAGTAGAAATAACTCTATATGTAGTCATACAAACAAATAAATATTCAAAAATAACTCCAAATATTATGCTTCAAAATTTAATTTTGTTAATTCACAAATTTGTAAAGATATACTCACAGCTTTTCACTGGGTCGACTGTTAGAGCAGCTTTCCCAGTTCCCACTTTTATACCTTCAGTTTTTGAACCCTAGTCCACTTTCTGTTACACACACACACACACCTAAGTTTTAATATCTCAGATATAGTTTATTTATATAATATAGAAGTTAATAATCACGTAACTAATCACAGAAAGTCCTAAAAAGTAGACAGTTGTAGATCTGTTGTTTGAATCTCTAATATTACATATTTTTTTTAGATCTGTTATGTTTTGTGCTGCAAAAGGTTATTAAAAATACATTTAGAATTTGTTTAATTGTGCAATAAATTGCAACAGTACAAAAAGCACGGTACAGTTTCAAGACGGATAAAAAATAAATAAACAAATAAACAACCTTAGCTAACATGCGAATTTTGGTGGTTTTAAAATCTGAATAACCAATAGCTGATCATCTAGAATGAAGGTCTGAGGACTGAGTAGCAAGCGGTGATGCACTGTGTGTTCTGACACTTTTCTACCTTAACCAGCATTAACCTTTTCAGCAATTTGTGCTACAATAGTTCTTCTGTGGGATCGGACCAGACGGGCTAGCCTTCGCTCCTCACGCCTTGGGAGCCCATGACCCTGTCGCCAGTTCACCGGTTGTCCTTCCTTGGACCACTTTTTTTTAGGTACTAACCACTGCATACTGGGAACACCCCACAAGACCTGCTGTTTCGGAGATGCTCTGACCCAGTTGTCTAGATATCGCAATGTGGCCCTTGTCAAAGTCTCTCAGATCCTTACGCTTGCTCATTTTTCCTGCTTCCAACACATCAACTTCGAGAACTGACTATTCACTTGCTGCCTAATATATCCCACCCCTTGACAGGTGGCACTGTAAAGAGATAATCAATGTTATTCACTTCACCTGTCAGTGGTTTTAATGTTATGGCTG
>CM040479.1:1313570-1326815 GCA_022758105.1 Pangasianodon gigas | reverse complement strand
TGTGCCAAATCACCTATATTTAGGTTTTTCATTTGCAGTAGATGTCAGATGTAGTTGCCAATATTTAGATAAATTAGCATTATTTTTTCAAGAATTCAAGCAAATTGCTATGAAGTAAAAGGTTTTGGAAACAGATATAAGAAATTACAATCAGATACCACAGTACTTAAAAAGCATGGATATAAAACGTTTTATATTTAATAAATTTGCAAATAGGATGTACTCACAGTTTATGGTTGCGCAGCTCCACTATTAGCACATCTTTCAGTTTTTGCAGTTATACAGCATCAGCTCTTCAAGTCTCCTCCTCCTGCACCACTCATCCTCCACTCAGCAAACAACTGCAGTACCACCCATTGGCAGCTTTCCTTGGATTATATAATATTTCCAGTAAATGGAAACTGAAAGTAAGTGCATTTCTTGTAAATTGAAACTTAAAATTAATTAGAGTTCAAATTAGGTCTAAATGAAGATGATTAGTAAATTTAGGTTTTTGTTGGTTATTATGTAATATAATAAGTACACAACCTCCCATACTATACACTCTTCCATATCATATTTCATACAATTATTATATATTATATAGCTTTTCTGTATTTATAAAATACACTCGTTTTTAAAAACTATTTACATACAGGGGATGGAGAAAGAGATCCAGTGTTAAGCCTATTTATTTCCAGTAGACATGTAGAAAGAATAATTTTTTAAACATCTCTTGATATCTCTTGAGCAAAGAATGGAGCAAAAAGCAGCAGTTCTGCAGGTTGAAAAGGCTTGTTGAGAGAAAAATGGCCAGACTGATTCGAGCTTACGGGACGTCTACGGTAACACAAAATACCAGCAGCTCCCATTAGAAAATCAGTTGGAGATTTGAAGAAAGTGATCATCCAGCGGGTCGACCAGCCAAGTCAGAAGTGGGAACACTGTCCACATATCACACCAGTTACAACTAACCCCCTACCACCAAAGCCTGATTCAAAGACCTTGAAAAAGGTACATCAGATGAAAGGGAGGTGTGTGCTTAGGGATATTCACGAATATCCGCTGGTTTCCATCATTATTGACATCAAAACAATAAAATGGAGAGAGTGGTTAGTCCTTGTCTCACCCGTTCACTGATTCTGGCTCTTATAAATCTGCTAGTAGATGAGTCCTGCTGTAGTGTCGACTGAAGTGGGATCTGTGCAATGCTGACTAGGGAGGTGTTACCTGGACCAAACTCTGACCCCCTACCCTCCTCCCCTCCTCCCCTCCTCCATGGAGATTCCCCTGATGGATTTCCCCTTGGAGCAGTCCTGAGATAAAAACCTAAGTTTCACCTCTGACCAAGTGAAAGTAATTGATGGTCAGTGAGTCCAGCCAAATGCTGCAGTACCCTACACATAATTTTCTATTGCTGCTTTTCTATTTGAGTGAAGTGACGTGTAGCCAAGTATGATGACCCATCCTCAGAATTTGTGCTCTGCATTTAACCCATCCAAGTGCACACACACAGTAGTGAACACACACCCGGAGCAGTGGGCAGCCTTTTTTGCTGCGGCGCCCGGGGAGCAGTTGGGGGATCGGTGCCTTGCTTAAGGGTCTCACCTCAGTCGTGGTATTGAGGGTGGAAGAGAGCGCTGGTCATTCACTCCCCCCACCTACAGTCCCTGCTGGACCTGAGACTCAAACCCACAACCTTCAGGTTCACCTTTGGGTTACAAGTCCGACTCACTAACCATTAGGCCACAACTGCCCCTTGTAATATTCTATGATCAAGGATAAGTTATATTGAGTGATGTCAAGGTCTCCCTCAAAACATTTGGTATGGACCTTGTCAGGCCATTAGAATGGAGTGCAGAAGGGCATCACTTTGTGTTAGTTCCACTGACTAAAACAATTTTTGTCACCTACACTTTGGGATTAAATCAATTTGCACCCGCTTTTTACTGAAAACAAATAGACTGGTTGAATGATTTAAACAAATACTTAAAAATATGAATTGTAAGATCATGCATGATGATTCTTGGAATTGGGATAAGTGATTCGAACACTTATTATTTGCAGTCGGAAAGGTAATGCAAGCCTCGAGGGGTTCTTCCCATTTGAATTACTATATAGTAGCAAGCCTTGCAATGTCATACTTCGGTCGGAAAAATTGGGATACATGACCTTCACAGAATAAAAATGATATTCAATACATTCCTGAACTGACAGCAAAACTCCACACATTGGGTGAACTAACAGGAGAATTTGCTACAGGATCAAGAACGTCAATCCCGGCTGTACAAGAGGGATGTATGACTATGTGAATTTTCACTGGGTGTGCTCATATTACTATCCAATTCCTGTCGAAAGGAATTTTTGGTGCAGTCCTCGAACATTTCTCAGGTGACTTTTTTCTTCAACTTGATGCCTTCCCTCATGACTGGTGTCCAAAGGCGTGTGCTAGGGTTACTGCCATGAGAGGCACCACCAGCCTTCCGGCTACAGCTTATTGCATCTGCCTCTATGATTAAGGACTTGAACATGGTTCATTCAGACTCAACATCCCCAACCTCATTCTGGGGTAAATCTGGCCTGCATCCTGTGCGAGGAATCCAGCTCACCATCAAGTGGTGATCAGTTGATAGCTCGGCCTATATCTTTACCTTAGTGTTTAGAACATATGGCCTCAAGTCTGATGATACAACCACAAAACTGATCATTGACCTTTGGCCCAAGGTGCCAAGGTGCTACCAAAAAACACATATGATCAACCTTGTGTTTGAACAAAGTGTTTGTTATTGACAATCCATGGCTTGCATAGAAGGTTAATAACATTTCACCACTTTGGTTCAGATCCTGGAGGCCGTTCCTCTCAATCACAATCCACCAACTATTGCCATCATTCCCACTCCAATTACAAGACCCTCAGCCTGGAACTAATAATTTTCCCCAGATCCACCTGAGGCCTAACTCTTGTGGGAACTCCATAGAAGGAGAGAGACCAGCCCTAATCAAGAAGTTTGGTACCGGAGCCTTTACGTTCCACATTCCCCATACCTGTTTACATTGCAAGGGTATAGTCATGGTGATATAGCCATTAGGTTCACTGAAGTACACAAACCACTTCAACTTGACAAGTGGCTTCTTTTTACAGTATCCTAGCAGAACATTTTACTGTAGTTCCTCAGAGCAGTACACTGTTGTTTGAGACATGCAATTCTCTTTTAACCCTTTAAATTGTTGTGTTTGTATTTTATCCAAATCACACTGCATCAATAAATGGTTAAACATCCTGGCAGAAAATAAATATTGAGAAGCAAGAAGACTTGAAACCTTGAAGGAAAATATACCTAGTCTTCTGTGTCCTGTGACAAATAGCTATATCACAAAGAACAAATTAGTTCCTGTTAGTTCCAACTATAAACTGTTGTTCCCTCACTTTCTCTTGGCAAAGGAGTTTGTCATGTTACTGACATCTGACAAGACAAGATATAATTACTTAATGAGTAATTTAATCTCACTAAGTTGATTAGTAGCTTGGTAGTTAATGAAAAATGATTGCTTCTTTGAATGCTTTGGCTCTGCATAATTATGTAATATGAAACAGTATTGTAAAATTACTTGTCTGTGTTATTTGTCAAAACATGTGTTATAGGATAATTCTTGAAATTATAAATATATAGTTGATTGAGTTCATTGTATTTATTCATCTAATGGCATATAAAAATAATGTGACATTAAAGTCCAAAGTAGGCATACCTCAGTGACAATGGCAGTAATCAGAAACACAAACCAGTAAGCCCAAGGTGCCAAGGTGCTACCAAAAACTCATATGATCAACCTTGTGTTTGAACAAAGTGTTTGTTATTGACAATCAATGGCTTGCACAGAAGTTTAATAACATTTCACCACTTTGGTTCAGATCCCTGAGGCCATTCCTCTCAATCACAACAGGGTTGCCATCATTCCCCTGTTCCCCAGTAGGAGCTACTCTCTCAAGCACCTGTTCCAGCTTTTTGAAGATGCTGAATAATCTGCTATTTGGTTCGTATGCACAAACAACAGTCATAGTTTGAGACTTGAAATTTCATGGGGGCATCTGCCTTATCCGCTGAAAAAAAAAAACTCCAATTACAAGGCCTTTAGCCTGGGTGTCCTAATTTTCCCCAGACCCATCTGAGGCCTAACTCTTGCAGGAACTCCATAGAAGGAGAGAGACACTAGCCCTAATCAAGAGGTTTGGTACCGCAGCCCTTATGTTCCACATTCCCCAAGCCTGATTACATTGCAAGGGTATAGTCATGGTGATATAGCAGTGAAGTACACAGACCACTTCAACTTGACAAGAGGCTTTTTTTAATTAATTAATTTATTATTTTATTTTTTACAATATTCTAACAGAACATTGTAGTTCCTCAGAGAAGCACAGTGTTGTTACAGATAGGCTATTCTCTTTTAACCATTTAAAATTTCAGCTTATTATTCAGATAGCATAATATTCATAATAATAACTGCCATAGATTATTCTGGAACTACAGTGAAACTAAGATTGCTAAGCTAAAAATGTGTGTATGAACAAAATGGAACATTAGCCTACAAAATGCTGTCAGCACAGTACACTGACAACCAAATGATTTCACCAAAAAACATTTTGTAATTAAAAAGCACTAGCATATTTTTCACTGTTGTGTTTGCATTTTGCCCAAATCACACTGCAAAAACGTTAAAAGGTTAAACATCTTGTCAGAAAATAAATATGGAAAAGAAAGAAGCCATGAAACCTTGAAGGAAAAAGAACCTAGTCCTCTGTGTCCTGTGACAGATAGCTATATCACAAAGAACAAATTAGTTCCTGTTAGTTCCAACTATAAACAGCCGTTCCCTCACTTTCTCTTGGCAAAGCAGCTTGTCATGTTACTGACATCTGACAAGACAAGATATAATTACTTAGTGAGTAATTAATCTCACTAAGTTCCTTGGTAGTTAATGAAAAATAATTCATTCTTTGAATGCTTTGGCTCTGCATAATTATGTAATATGAAACAGTATTGTAAAGTTACTTGTATATGTGTTATTTGTATCTGTCAAAACATGTTTTGTATAATGGTATAAATCTCAAAAATAAGTAGAACCAAAAATAATTTTTATTTATTTATTTATTTATTTATTTGAGTTGATTTATGTATTTATTCATCTAATAGTATATAAAAAAGTTACTTATAAGTCCAAAGTAAGCATACCTCAGTGACAATGGCAGTAATCAGAAACACAAACCAGTTATGATGAAAGTAGAAGAAATGAGCTTTACTTTAATAATAATATCTACATTACAGGTTATCTATGACACAATGTTTCTTAATGTTCCTGTAGTTGTTGGCCTGTTCATCCTGTCCAGGATGCTGTGATCTTTGGAGTGAAAAAACTCTTCACTCTGATTTGTCACCAGAGGTTTGGTTTGTCAGAGCGTCATTGGCAATATTCACAATCTGATCAAGTGCCTTGAGGATCAGAACATCCATGTTATCATTTGTGTCCACCTCCTCGTGGTAGTTCTTCACAGGGAAGATGTTGTTCATTGGAACACCCAACAAATTACTACACTCTTGCATCTGAAAAACAAACATATCAAATGATTTATTTAACTGATAAATTAGTAAATTTACAACTATGCCCCAGAAACACTGGAAAAACAGGGCTGTTGGATAAAGAAGTCATTTTCATTCACAAATTATAACAAATAGCAAGTTGCAGAACAGAACATTATTTAACTCCTTAACCAGATGCCCTGTGGAACTTCCACGCAAGCTTTATGCTGTTTATAGTTGACAGCAGCCACTTAATAATAATAATAATAATAATAATAATAATAATAATAATAATAATAATGAATTAGATTTACTTCAGTTTTCTGGGTTTGTTACATTCCAGAAAGATTAGAAAAGTTCATAGTGGACTCGGTATAAAGATTTACTACAAAGCTGAGAAGCAGTGCTGCTGAGGGTCCATTTTTGATGGCTTTATGATTTCAAGGAAGATTTTCTTTTAATAATGATGGAGCATGTTCATTTAGGAATGACAAAAAAAAAAACATGCGAAATGTAGACGTTAATATTCTTAAAATTAATTGAATAATTTTTGGGAGACCAAAATATGGTGATATGGAGCTCTATTAGATAAAAAGAGCCAATTAAATAGAGGAGAATTCTATTGATATCTGTATTTATATTGATTTAGAATATATCGGTTCAATCCCAATATTGTAATAAGTTACATTCACAGAAAATTCATTAAACCATTAATTACACAATTACCTTTTGTTTGACCTTCTTGCTGGTGTAGACCTTTCTTATGTCTTTCTTAACCAGTGGGCAGAGATCATCCACTTTGGTCATGACGATTACTTGAGGCAAATCTGTACAATAGGATGAAGAGTTTAATATCTACAATAAGACAAAAATAGGAATTCTAATATGATATGATAGGACTAAAACACTTGGAGAGCATGCAATTATAGGAAAATAATCAACGACTGGGTGGTGTCATAAAGTGGAGTTACTATAACTGTTACCACCCCAAATATTTTCCTATAACTGCACGTCCCACAATGTTTAATTCTTATCATCACAGTAATTTGTCAACAATTACAATTTTTATTAATTTAAAGTTTTATTAATTAGTTAAATTCATTGCTGTGGAACATTCGTGAAACAAGCTTCTGTTATCACTTACGCTATAGCAGCTATAAAAAGTGTACTCTTATGAGCATCTCTCTTTTTTTCTCCCCTGATGTTAATAAGACAAACTGCAGCTTGTCGTGTTACCAAGAAACCACAAAGTGTAAACTCCTCTGTCCTATAGATCAGAAAACTCCATTACAGCTTTACCTCTGACTGTTACAAAGCGTGAACACTGGAGATTCCTTCCATAAATGTTAAATAAATACAAGTCCCTGTGTGAGGTGTTACTATAGAAACTATTAGAATTAGCGTATTAATCTAAACCTGTGAGTTGCTTTGCAGTCAGAACTATTGTCAGGGCTGCTGTTATAGAAAAACAATCAAACCTTCTAACCAAATCAATCTCAGGGATATGTTTTTGAGGAATAACTATGCCACTATAACATATTGGGATGAATCTAAACTATAGTATCGGGACTTACTATACTTTGAAGCCTCCTCACGGATCTCTTTCAGCTTTTGAATAACTGTTTTGTCCATGAGTGACACTTTGTCTGCTGCTAGAACGTTGACCAGGCAGAAAGTTTGATCAGAAACTGTGGGATTGCTTTTGTAGTTGGAGTCATTCTCAGACACGGGATTAACTGGATTAAACTGAAAATTGGTGAAAAAATAAATATTAATGCCATTTTACTATGCAAAAATCAATTTGGGTAAGTTACTACAGAACTACAGTTGTACTATGACATTGACTATTTGAACAATATTCTAACATGTCAAATATATTAACATTATATAGTGTAACAATGCTAAAAGTAATTGTTTTGTCTCATGTTGTGAATATAGAATGTTCTCCTCACTTTGTATCCTTCCTCAAGAAACCCCTTTATGGCTGAGACAATGTCCCGTACATGTGCACCCCGGCTCTCTTCAGGTTCAAGTCCCATGATATCATTGAAGACAAAAGGCAAACAGGAGCCGTCCTTCCCCTTGATATAATGGGTTTTGTACTGCAAGACAAAGACACAAATTCTAAATGATGTACTAAAATTTTTCGCTGTGCATTCTGGCTCAGGATCAAATAATCTTGAAAGTCCTTATTAAACATAACATTGAACTGTACAGTGCTGTGCCTCTTTAGGGTGCTGATCTCAGCTGCTAAGGTGCTTTTACGCCTAGTAGTCTGTTAGCAGAGTATGAATCAGATCAAAAGTGATACACTTGATTCATGTGCTATTTGATTAGTTTGGGCCTCAGTTTAACAGTCAATTCAGAGTTTCTAGCTTCAATACAACCTCACTCTGATGCTTTCGGACCTGAGAGTGTTTCCTGTTTCCTCACCTGACTACAAAACTGCACTGAGGCAGAGAACACACGAGGGTTCCAATCACATCGAATGAAACACTGTTCACATAAATGCTGTGTGTGTGAAAGCCCCCATAGGACATTTTTACTGTAACGAATCCGGCCTCTGTGGTTCCCCCTGATCGTCACCAGAGGTCACCATCACCCGAGTATTGACTTCCCTCTCTAAACTACATTTCCCATCACCCCGCGCCCAGCACTGATTACGAGCTCACCTGCAGCCTATTACCGGGACTACTTAAGCCTCTGCCTCTCGCTCACTCTTTGCGACGTCTTGTTTTGCCCCGGCTGACATTTCTGAGCTTTTGTATCTTCTTTGTTGGATTACCGTGTTTGACCTTGGACTGTTTTTCTCGTTTCTGGATTCTTTGCTGCCTGCCCTGACCATCTGCCTGTTTGATTACTCTGCCTTTGTCTCGCCTCTGATTACCCTGTTTTGCTGTTGCTCGACCACGCCTGTACGACTGTGTCTGCCTTTTATTAAACACTGCTAATGGATCCCCATTCTGTTGACTCCGCGTTACATTTACACTTTGCCTGAATAATTGAGTCTGCACCCAGGGCCAATTCTGGGCTCATTTGGGGATGGAGTTTGCTTTAATATCGAATAATTCTTTCCTATCTGTGCAATACCAAACATCAGTGTTTGTGTACTCAAGCAAAGAAGAACAGTGTTTTTTTTAATGCACAGCCTGTCATTGGATCACTCCAATGGTCGGTTGAAGTGGGCCCTAGACCACTGTCTACAAGATGACCAGGGATTGTCTCTCTGGACCACTGCTGAGCTTGAAAAGTTTTCACACTTCATGTTTTGTCTGGAAGTGTGAAAATGACCTTAGTTTAAATAAAATGGTGGTTTATTTGTTTGAATAAAGAAATCAAATCATTGAATATGATGCGGTACTTACAACTTTTGTGAAACTGGTTCCAGATGTTGCATCAACAAGAGCCCCACAGGTGATTCGCTCTTGGAAAGCATTATTGACTGAATTTATAAAACTGGATTTTCCTGCTCCAACTTCACCAACGATCAGAATCCTGACATACTTAACATCAGGAGTGCTGAGCTTAAAGTTCCTCAGTTTCTCTTCTAAAGTGTCTTTTTTCCTATCACAAACACAAAAAGTCACAAAAGGATCAGTAATATCCTACTGTTTTATTTCCTGCTGGTATTTTAAAATAATAGTCAATAGTCAAATAAAATCAGAATCTGTTTAAACTGAAATGTAAGCATAAATTTACAGTTCTGACAACATTTGACAGGTGTTGAGGTTGAAATAAGAACAAGTGTATAAATGCTCAGAGTGCACTTAAACAAAGGCTTAAACGATTAAATGGCTATAGACATTTTGTGTATGGGCGTTAATGCAACTTACCCCCAAGACATTTTCCTCCATGGCTCATTAAATTCTAAAAAAAAAAAAAAAAAACTGGTTACAGTTTTGTGTTTATATGTGAAATATTGTAACAATAGTCCACTGAGGCGAGCATAGTGAAGAACCCAAGTGCAGCTTTTATTTAACAAAGTGAAATCCAAAATACAACCAAGGACTTGGTTTGAGTCTGGGGTGGAGTGCCCTCTAGTGTAGTTCATGGGCACTCCAGCTGGTGATCGTAACAAATATAGCTAACCTGTAAATTTCAAGTCAATGAAAATACAAAGTTTTCATTATATTTCCATGAGGTGCAGAGGCAATGTTTAAAAAAATAGACCTGATGCATTGACTTTGTGATTGTATTTTTTTATACAAGGATTTCTCATTTACAGCAGAGACACTTTAACAAGTTTATTCCTGATTTTAACTTTATTGTTGTTATTAATGGATAGTTTCTATCTCTGAAATTCTGTTCTATCTAGAAAGCATTAGAAATGATCAACACAGGAGTGTGTGGCATTAAACCTTTTTCAAATAATGTTAATTCTATGCTGTGCTCCATGATTTTTGTCAAGTCACATCACTTACTCATGAATTACACATTCTTACTCATAGATTAACTCCCATGATTAGAAAAAAAGAATAACTAAGGAGGCTAATTTGTAAGTAAATAATAACCGGTTTCAGTATGTAATGTTAAGGTTAACTGAACATCATCTGATAAACTTTATAAGACTAATAGGTGATTTTCCTTCTGCTCACTAAACTCACCTGGAGATGGTGGAGGTGGTGGAGAAGGTTTGGACTCAGACTCTCCCATTTTATTCAATTCAATGAATCCTGATGAGAAAAGTAGAAAATATAGAAAGACTTTTAATGTTGGGTTCCAGCCAAAAAAAGTAGAAATAACTCTGTATGTAGTCATACAAACAAATAAATATTCAAAAATGACTCCAAATATTATGCTTCAAAATTTTATTTTGTTAATTCACAAATTTGTAAAGATATACTCACAGCTTTTCACTGGGTCGACTGTTAGAGCAGCTTTCCCAGTTCCCACACACACACACACACACACACACACACACACACACACACACACCCCTCACTTTTAATATCGCAGGTAAAGTTTATTTATATAATGTAGAAGTTAATAATCATGTAACTAATCACAAAAAGTCCTCAAAAGTAGACAGTTGTAGATCTGTTGTTTGAATCTCTAATATTACATTTTTTTTTAGATCTGTTATTACCTACAGCTGAATCACAACCTTGCTGATATTCACTACAACAGCACTCTTGCTCAGGTGATATTGCTTAATTATCTCATGATGCTTTTCTCGTAATAACAAAATGTTTTTCATGTAATAACGTGACATTTTCACATAATAATGCTATCTCATTTCTTTCTTGCTCTCTACTCTTTTTCATTTTTTTCATAAACATCCGTGCAATAGGACACATTCTTCAGACACAAAAAGCATAGAAAGCAAGAAAGAAAAGAGAGAGAAACCCAATGTGCCAAAAAAAAAAAACCCAAATCAACTATATTTAGGTTTTTCAGTTGCAGTAGATGTCAGATGTAGTTGCCAATATTTAAATAAATTAGTGTTAGTTTTTCAAGAATGCAAGCAAGTTGCGATGAAGTAAAAGGTTTTGGAAACAGATATAAGAAACTACAGTCAGATAACACAGTACTTAAGAAGCATGGATGTAAAACTTTTTATATTTATAAATCTGTAAAAAGAATGTACTCACAGTTTATGGTTGTGCAGCTCCACTATTAGCACATCTTTCAGTTTGCAGTTTTATAGCATCAGCTCTTGGAGACTCCTCCTCCTGCACCACTCATCCTCCACACAGCAAACAACTGCTGTACCGCCTATTGGCAGTATTTTCTGTAAATGGAAACTGAAAGTAAGTGCATTTCTTGTAAACTTAATCTGAAAATGAATTAGAGTTTACATTATCTCTAAAAGAAGATGATTAGTAAATTTAGGTTATTGATGGTTATTATGTAACATTATAACTACACAACCTCCCATACTATACACTCTTCCATATCATATTTCATAAAATTATTATATATTATATAGCTTTTCTGTATTTATAAAATGCAGCCATTTTAAAAACTATTTACATACAGGGGATGGAGAAAGAGAGCCAGTGTTAAGTCTGTTTATTTCCTGTAGAAATGTAGAAAGCATAGTACACTTAATTAAAAATAAAATTTTGCAGTCCTGAACATTATAAACTAGGATAACCTTTATTAACTGAAGTGTACCTGGAACCTCAAGCACTTGAGGTGCTTCCTGATACCAGTGTTGGTTTCATGTTCTTCATGTCCCGCAGGCCTTGAAGGGATTCTTCCCATTTGAATTACTATATAGTTGCAAGCCTTGCAATGTCATACATCACTCGGAAAAATTGGGAGACGCAACCTTCACAGAGTAAAAATGACATTCAATACATTCCTGAACTGATAGCAAACTCTACACATTGGCTGAACTTACACAGGAGAATTTGCTACAGGATCAAGAACATCAATCCCGGCTGTATAATAGAGATAAACTACGAGAATTTTCACTGGGAGTGCTCATATTATTATCCAATTCCTCTCAAAGGGAATTTTTGGTGCAGTGCTCGAACATTTCTCAGGTGACTTCTTTCTTCAGCTTGATGCCTTCCCTCATGACTGGTGTCGAATGAGAGACACCACCAGCCTTCCAGCCACAGCTTATTGCACCTGCATCTATGATTGAGAACTTGAACATCCCCAACCTCATTCTGTACACAGAAGAACTCCTTTACAAGTTATGAGGTAAAGTGATGTACTTAAGTTTCAGCCAGACATTCCCAAGCAAGAGGGAAAGCTGTCCTGGTGTACGAGGTAAATCTGGCCTGCATCCTGTGTGAGGAATCCAGCTCACCATCAAGTGATGATCAGTTGATAGCTCTGCCTATCTTTACCTAAGTGTTTAAAACATATGGCCTCAAGTCTGATGATACAACCACAAAACTGATCATTGACCTTTGGCCCAAGGTGCCAAGGTGCTACCAAAAACTCATATGATCAACCTTGTGTTCGAACAAAGTGTTTGTTATTGATAATCCATGGCTTGCATAGAAGTTTAATAACATTTCACCATTTTGGTTCAGATCCCGGAGGCCATTCTTCTCAATCACAACCCTCCAAGTATTGCCACTCCAATTACAAGGCCCTCAGGCTGGAACTAATAATTTTCCCTCGAACTAATAAATGGTGATACAGCCATTAGGTTCACTGAAGTGAACACTTTCTAACCAAATCAAGCTCAGGGATATGTTTTTGAGGAATAAATATTCCAAAAATAACTCCAAAAATTATGCTTCAAAATTTAATTTTGTTTGTTAATTCACAAATTTGCAAAGATATACCCACAGCTTTTCAATGGGTCGACTGTTAGAGCAGCTTTCTCAGTTCCCACTTTTATACCTTCAGTTTATAAACCCTAGTCCACTTTCTGTGACCCACACACACACACACACACACACACACACAAGGACATGTAGCCTCTCATTTGGCCTTTGAGGCATTTGGCCTCAATTCCAATGCAAATGGAAAGTAAAAGAGTTTTGCAAATTATAAAAGCCATAGATAACCTCTAGCTATCATTGGATTCTATTAATGATCAACTTTGTTAAAAATGAGACAGCACAACAAAGTTATTGTGCTTTGTATACTATTATTTTGAAAGCAAATTACCTTACAGGGTGAACTGGGACAACCTGATAAAAGAAGGTCAAAACTTTTCACTTATTTTACTAAGCCTTTGCAGTTGGGCAGAGGTGGCTCAACGGTTACCGATCAGAAGGTCGGG
>CM040479.1:1261261-1313470 GCA_022758105.1 Pangasianodon gigas | reverse complement strand
CTATTAATGATCAACTTTGTTAAAAATGAGACAGCACAACAAAGTTATTGTGCTTTGTATACTATTATTTTGAAAGCAAATTACCTTACAGGGTGAACTGGGACAACCTGATAAAAGAAGGTCAAAACTTTTCACTTATTTTACTAAGCCTTTGCAGTTGGGCAGAGGTGGCTCAACGGTTACCGATCAGAAGGTCGGGGGTTCAAGCCCAAACACTGCCAAGCTGCCACTGTTGAGCTTTGCCCTTAACCCTCTTTGCTCAAGGGGTGCTGCATCATGGCTGACCCTGCACTCTGACTTCAACGTCCTAACAAGCAGGGATATGCGAAGAAAAGAATTTCACTGTGCCATAACATAAAGGCATCTTGTAAAAAAAAAAAAGGGGTGGGGGGTTTTCAGGATCAAACAGGAAGTTTGACTCAAAATCTTGAGTTTAAAAAAAATCACGTTTTTTTTCCCATAAGGTTACAAAACTGCCATGACTAACATACAATACTGATTATTTATGAAGTGTATATACACAAAAATACCTTTCAGTCAGTTTTGACAAAAGGCTTAGCCATGCTTCTTGAGAATGTGATATTCACAATTTGCCTTCAAATGTAGAGAGGATTTCAGAAATGTGTCATGGGTTGAGGTTTTTGTTTTATTAATGGCAAGAAAGCTTAGACAATATGGAATGTGGTGTTTTTTTCCCCCATTGACATCAATGACAATCTCATCATAAACTAACACAGGGGTTCTTAACTTTTTATTCTCATGGAAATTCAGTTATACATATGGATTGCGATCTACTTATATGTGCTTTCAGTTTATGGTTTAAGAAAGTGCTTGGCAGGGATGTAAAGGAACAAATCAATGTCCTTATGCTTGAAATCAGTCAAATTTAATGCCTATTTCATTCACATGTTTTTCACCTAAAGCATTATAACAAAGCTTTTTGCTGATAAGTCCTCTCATTACTCATATGCTTTTCTCTCCACATTTGTATTCTTCTCTGATGAATGAGGAAGATATATCAAGATGTAATTTGTATTTTAAGTTGGATTTGGTTGGTGCACGAATATTTATATATTCAGACTTTAACCAGAAGTGGGTGTGGTCTTTTTTTACTCTGTTAAACAACACTATAACTGAAATCACTTTTTTTTTTCCATTCTCACGTTTGATGTGAACATTAACTGAAGCTCTTGACCTGTGTCTGCATGATTTTATGCATTGCGCTGCTGCCACATGATTGGCTGTTTGGACAATTTGTTTTAATTGAACAATACAGCTTCCCATATTATTTTACAGATTATAAAATAGCACTTACTATTCAGCCCATAATGTAATTTAACATTTTCTTTTTTCATTATTGGGTGCCAAGAGTGAATTGTGTCCAAAATTTTCACAGTTTCAGTATTGACTCTTCACTTTACGTTCTTAACTCAACTCTGAATACGTCTCTAAATGTGTATGAAGTTCTAGCTAGATGTGAAGATCCACAGTTTGATACCATTGGACCATTACCTTGTTGCATCCCTTTCTCTCTGTATGACACACACACACAGACACACAAATACACACAGACACACACAGACAGACACCCATTTGTATTCCTTCTTGAAAGAGCATGATTTACTGTAAACTGAAAGTGAAAGTATTTTAGACCATCATTAGCATTTCAACCGTTATCGTTGCACTGGTAAACATTAACTTGAACTTACTCTTTACATCAAGTCAGCTGCTGTTGTGCAGTGGTACAGCAGTGGACTTGTATTAACGTAGAGAGTTTTAACACCTCAGATATAGTTTATTTATATAATATAGTAATTATTAATCACATAAATAATCACAAAAAGTTCACAAAAGTAGACAATATGTTGTTTGATTCAGACATCTCTAATATTACACATTTCATTAGATGTGTTATGTTTTGTGCTGCAAAAGGTTATTAAAAATGCACTCGAAATCTGTTTAATAGTGTAATTAATGGCAACAGAACAAAAAGCAAATCACAATTTCAAACCAAAGACAGATACAAAACCAAAACCCTTGGCTAACATGCTAATTTTGCTGATTTTAAAATCTGATTAACCAATGGCTGATCAGCTAGACTCGAAGGTCTGAGGATTGATTATGTTGTATTGATTATGATATAGTTACATCTAAGGCGTATTAACTCTGAGAAAGTAGTGAAATCTTTGTCTTACTGTAACTGTAACTAAAGTAACATAATCTAATGTATTCATAAAGACAGAATATTTCATTACACTTATTTTAGCAATGCACACTTGGTACACTTCTCTATTTATAATTAATGTAATAATAATGTTTTTTTGAAGCTTTGTAAAGCACACTGTGTTGCACTAATTTCCCTGAGGCATTGGGATCTGAGTCCTTACTCAGATTTCTCACCAAAGTTAAGGTATGTTTTTCTTTTCACTGCGTCACAGGCGATGTTCACAATCTGATCAAGTGCCTTGAGAATCAGAGCATCCATGTCATCGTCTGTTTCAATCTCCTCATGGTAGTTTTTAACAGGGAAGATGTGATTCACTGGAATACCCAGCAGATTCTTACACTCTTCCATCTGGAAAAAATACAAACATACAGCAACTGATGCTGAAGGCCAGTGGGGCTTTCTATGATTGTTTCGCTCAGTTTTTCACTCGATCACAGAATGACATTTTTTTTTGTCAACTTTAATTTACAATAACACTACTTTTTTTTTTTTCAACAGTACCTGAAGTATCTGGGGAATAAAAAAATTAAATGAGCATGATTTGTGGGACATCCACAAATAAGTCTGCGCCTATATAACCACATAATTACCTTTTCTTTGATCTTCTTGCTGATGTAAATCTTCTTTATGTCTTGTTTAACCAGTGGGCATGCTAAATCTGGTCTTGTCAGGATGACTACTTGAGGCATGTCTGGATGATATAATAAATCATTTACAAACAATCTATGCAACATGAACAACATTCTATGCAAACTTAATAGTTTTGCAATTTGCATTAAGGGCTGTATTCAGAGTTAAGTGCAATTAAGAAGGATTTAATAATAATTGTGCACATCGACATTCAGACATCAGACATACTGCAAACTACAAATGTTTCAGAAGTTACACAAGAGTTGTGCATGCATTTTTTTTTCATGATATTGGCTCGAGTGAGGAGCAGCAGTAAGTCTGGCAGCACTGTCTAACAGGTTGCTGTAACCACAACATGTCTTACTTAAATTTATGTTTTGCCTGTAAAAACCTTCAAAACACTATGGAATTGCATGCAACGCCAATATTAATGCATACAGTACCTGACAATTAATTAATAGTTTGTATTGAAGTCAAAGGTTTTTTTTTTATAAATAAAGTTATGATTTATAAAACTTAATGATATATGAAACTTAATGTAAGCTGTATGCATACCAGATGAGTGCTTCATTAAACTGTTTGCATGTATTCTTTGCAAGAGAACACACTGAATAATGAATAATGCGGGAAGAACTCATATTGTCAAACCAAAATTTTAGTGATAATTATGCCACCATCACCAATGTTTCTCAACTTAAATAGGTGCATAGCTAAAGTCCCAGTCTAAATATTGCTGTAACCTTTGGACTTGCGTTGCCAACTCTGAATATTGCCTACAGATATTTAAAAGTAGATTGTCCTTGCTTGAGAACTCGACCATAATTTGACAGAACATTATCATTTACTTGTGCACTATGTGAAAAACATGTATATCATCACTCTTATAGTGTATAACGATTAGCCTTACTCAATTTTGTAGCTGCCTCACGTATTTTTTTCATCTTTTCAATGACCCCCTGTTTCATCATTGATACTTTGTCTGCTGCCATAATGTTGACCAGGCAGAAGGTTTGATCCTCAAGACTTGGGTTGCTTCTGTAGCCAAGGTCCTTCATAGACGCAGAGGATGCAGGATCAAACTGAATGTGTGCATGGAAAAAAAGAATAAATAGGCCTATAGATCACCTAATAATATGCAAAATTTCTGAAATCAGCTACTTGAACAGTGGTTCAAAATGTACAATCAATGATAGAATTAATTGTTTATTCTTTCTGGTCAATTCATTAAGTTTTGAATTTTCTCACATTGTATCCTTCCTGAAGAATGCCACTTAAGGCTCTGATGATGTCCTGTGAATGTGCACCAGCTTCACCTACTTCAAGTCCCATGACATCATTGAAGACAAAAGGCAAAGGGGAACCATCCTTTCCTTCAATGTAATGGGTTTTGTACTGTAAGACAAATCCAAATATATTACAGTATGTAATATGTTCTAGTATTCCCTATTGTGTTTGTTTTTGTTGTGGTGACTCATGGAAAAAAAAAATCAGTCATCTATTTGTTCAAAAGTGTATTCCAAGTGCAGTGCCTTCAGCAAGTAATCACCACATAGTGATTATTTTTCTTTTTGCTGTTTTTCACATTTAAGTACATTAGAATGGAATTTCTATAGAATTCCCATAGAATGGTTTGGTTGGAGCCATATAAGAAAATTCCTGAGGAGAACCTGGTCCAGTTAGCAAGAAATCTGCGTCTAGGGCAGAAATGTATATCTGAAAAAGACAGTGAGCCATCACACAGGGCAAAAACTACAAAGGATTGACTTAAATAAAAGATTTGTTTTCTGAAATGGTGGAGTAAAGGCCCAGAATCTAATTGAAAATCTGTTGGAAGGAGGGGGAGAAAATGCAAAAAAAAAATAAAAAATGCAAAGCTCATAGAGGCATGTCTGAGACAACTCAAAGCTGTAACTGATGCAAAAGGACAATGCAATAACTATTGACTAGGGGTGAATACTTATTAATTAAGTGGTGTTTAGGTTTTTTTAATTTTAAATAATACTGAGGATATCTAAAAATTATTTAATTTTATTTATGTAGAGAGACGTTTCAAAAAGAAACAGAAAAATCCCATTCTAATGTATTTAAAATTGTCACAATACAAAAAAAGAGAAATAATCAGTAGTGGTGATGTACTTAGTTAAAATTCCAAAATACTTACAATTTTTGTGAAACTCGTTCCACTTGCATTAGTAAGAGCATCAGCGGTGATTCGTTTTTGGAAAGCATTATTGACTGAGTTTATAAAGCTGGACTTTCCTGCTCCAGTGTCACCAACAAGCAGAATCCTGACAAACCGAACATTTGGGTGGTTGAGCTTGAAGTCCCTCAGTTTCTGTTCAAGGTCATCTTTTTTTCTAGCAAAAAATCACATGTATAGATTGTATAAATGACATAAAACTGTATTCTGAAAGTGCAGGTGAGATTCTGCAGTGTATATACACATACTAGGTGGGTAGGTAGGTAGATAAATATATACAAGCCCCTACTCTAAGACTTGCATAAAAAGCAGCCTGAAGATTGTAGGTGATCACCAAGACAAAGATCTAGCCTTTTGGAAGAGTGCTGTCTGGTCATATGAAACAAAACTCAAACATTTCTATGTACGGAGGAAAAAGAACACCATTCTAGCTGTGAAAAAACGATTATTCTTGAAATGTCGATTTATAGAAATAAAGTAGATTATACTATAGAAAACAAACTCTAATTGACTTAATTTTAATATGAAACTGATTAAAAATGTCTTTGTCATAACCTTTTATAGATCTTTTATATGATATTTCTGGTCGTTGCCAAGGTGTTGCTAGGGGTTTGCTGTGCCATCCCAGGTAGTTGTTAGGGTGTTAGGGTGCTAAGTGATTGCTATGATATATTCCAGCTGGTTGCTAAGATGCTGCTAGCTTTTTGCTATGTTATTCCAGTGGTTGCTAGGGTGTGGATACCTGACCATCACATTCATATGTGCGTGCTGAACCTTCAAAAACTTACTCCCAATGCATTGTCCTCCATGCCTTATCAAATTCTGAAAGAGTCACCCAAAACATTCATCAGTAAATGCAATGTAGTTAGCTTGAAAGTTTCTGAATAATTACAACAATGTGAACAACATTGATTCATTCATTGATTCATTCAAAACATTCATTTTATTGAAATATAAATTGAACAGTACATTGAAATGTTGATTTTTTTTTGTCAGTTATTATACCCGATCTTTATTCTGATATCTGCCATAAACAGGAGAATATCTGCTTTAGCCTAAAATTAATATTTACATTTATCTGTATTCCTTGCCTATTTTCTTTTTATCATGTCTTAAATTTTGGACTGTTGTTTTGCAGAATAAAAGTGCATGCACTTATGTTCAAATCTTTGACTTTGACTACCACCAAATATTGGTATAAAATCTACAAGAGACAAACGTTTTTTTTCTGCCACTAAATCACTGTTGTGAAATCCACAAGTAAATCTAATCTCACTAACTCTGTTTTTCCTTATTATTGGGAAAACCATTGTAATGCTAATAAACTATACTCATTTACAATCTAATTTATATTTTTGCCTTTCATACACATTTTGGTTTCATACACATTCTTTGTAAAATGCTAAAATTCATGCATAGTAAATGTTCTTACTACAGTTTCCTATTTTAAGCAACTTTCTAATTGGCAAATGTCATTCTCAAAACATAAATGTGATATATTGTGGTTACACCAAACTGTCAGATAGTGCTGCTCAACTTAATACTGAACTGATTTCACACAATAAATACAATCAGGAGAAACTGAGACCACCCAGTCCCTGTGCATACTACTAAATCAAATTATTCCAAGATACTTGGAACCACTAATGAACAATCATACAAATGCTATTTGAATGACTGAAATTAATGTTTATACTTGGACTGCTTACTTACCTGGTTTGGGTGCTGGAGGTACATTTTCTTGTGTGGACTGATTTGTTCCCATTTTATCCAATTAAATGAAACTGGCTGAAAAATCCTGATAAATATTTAGAATAAAATGTAGTTGAAATTGTAAAGTATTATTAACTATTACAAACTATTACTTGTGACAATTTCATTTTCATGCATATATGTATCTCTCATTTTGAGATTTATTACACATATTGATAAGTGAACAGGAACTGGGAATGATAACAGATTGCAATTCAATATGTTTGACTTTAAAAAAGAGAACGCCTGCAAAAATAAGCATGGAAGGGGAGAGAGAAAGACAGTTAAACACTGAGTGCCAAATGAATTCTGAATACTCAATCCCACTATATTTAAGTTTTTCTTTTGCAAAGACATGATAGAGATACATATAAATGCCTTTATAAAGATAGCTAATCTTAATGCAGTTTAGATAATTATTTTCCAACATGCAAAAAATAGATATCGGAAAATAGAATCATATAAGAGTACTTAAAAAGCATTCATGTAAAATTGCTATTTAGTAAATCTGTAAAACGTATTTACTCACAGGTTATAGTTGGACACAGTTTTAACTGCTGTTCTCACTGCTGAACATTTATATTTCATCAGTTCTTGGAGACTCCTCCTCCTGCATTACTTTCTCCTTACTCACATTACAACCATCTACCTATTGGGACTTGTCCTCACAATAACATCATGTAAACAGAAAGTGAAAGAAGGTTATTGGTAAGCCATTGGGATTGTCCTCAGTATACAGTATATACATATAACATTGCTGTTGAATGCGTGATTCTGATTGGTTGCTGATTAATTTTGTTTTGAGTTTCACAGTAACACAAGCTGCATTTTTATTCTAGGTCACTTAAAGAGAAAGAGAAAAAAACATGTCTGGTTATGGATGACTGTTTATAGCTTCTATAAATTGACAACAGGAACTCACTTGGTTCTCCGATGTTCCACAACATTAAATGCAATATAATTGGAAAAAAAAAAAGTATTCTGTAATTTTTCAATAAATAAAAAAATTGTAATCACTGGCAAATTGTTGTGGTACAATCACTGGAAAAAGAAAGAGCACCCTCCTTTAGTTCTATGTTTTTATTTATCAGGGCCTAAACAACAATTGTGTGCTCCTCACCAACTTCTATACACAAACAAATAACCTCAGGTGACAACAAAATATCACAACAGATTTCAATATGTAGTCATTTTTTCCCAAAAAGTAAACCAACATTCAGAAACCAGGTGGGGAAAAATAAGCACACCCTTCCTGCTTCCACAATCATAATGAAATACACAAGATTCATTAATCATCAAGAAGTACCTCAATAAAAGCAGAACATTTGGCAGTTTGGTATTCTGGAGCACTCAGGTGTGTGTCATGCCAAGAAGAAAGGACATCAGCCAGGACCTCAGAGAAGCAATTGTTGCTGCTCATCAATCTGGGAAGGGTTATAAGGCCATCTCCAAACAATTTGAAATTTGCCATTTTACAGTGAGAAGGATTGTTTACAAATGGAGATGGTTCATTACCAGTCTTCGCAGGAGTGGGCATCCCAGCTAATTCAGTCCAAGATCAGACCGTTTAATGCTCAGAAGAAAAACCCAAGAGCCACATCATGTGACCTACAGGCTTCTGTAAGCACATTAAATGTTTATGTTCATGATAGCACCATCAGAAAAGACTGAACAAGTATGGCTTTCATGGAATGGTGGCTAAGAAAAAGCCTGTTCTCTCCAAAAGGAATATGGAGCACAACTTACGTTTGCAAAACTGCATCTGAACAAACCACAAAAGTTCTGGAACAATATCATTTGGACTGATGAGACCAAGGTGGAGATAGTTTGGTCATCACGCACAGCACCATTTTGGTGAAAACCAAACACAGCATATTACCACAAACACCTCATACCAACTGTCAAGCATGGTGGTGGATGGGTGATGATTTGGGCTTGTTTTGCAGCCACTGGAGCTAAGAAACTTAGTCAATGAAACAATGATGAACTCCAATGAACAGAATATTCTTGAGACAAATGTGAGGCCATCTGTCCAGCAGCTTAAGCTGGTCCGAAATTGGGTCATGTAAGAGGACAATGATCCAAGTACACCAGCAAATCGACATCTGAAAGCAGAAAAAAAATCAAGGTGTTGGAATAGCCAAGTCAAGGTCCAGACCTCAGCCCCACTGATATGCTGTGGTGGGATCTTAAGAGAGCTGTGCATACATACAAATGTAACATTTACTTTTTCACAAGGCTCAGTTCCAGGGTGACTGCTTATTTCCCTATATATGATGCCTCTGAATACAACTATTCACAAGCATGTGTGACGGTATGAATGAGGTAAGTGGTGGTGATTGACACTTGTGACCACCAATTAGTGAAGAGTGCTTCCTATTTTAGAGCGGGTTGGTTGCAGCCTGTTATGCATCACGTCCGGATCCTCCCCTTTCTGTTTATTGACAGTGGTTTCAAGTATGTGCTGTTAGCACGTAGCAGCTCGCTGACCTTTTTAATTACCGTTCGTGTGGCACTAACGATTCGTTTGTTGCATCCTAGCTTGTCTTTTCATCTGTGCGTGTCTCCTTCGGTTGCTTCAGTAGTGGATTTGATGACTGCCCTCTTTTCAGGTATGTGAGTTAAAGCTGTTTTGTAGCAAACAGATCTAGCTTCGCTTGGGGCTTGACAATTTAGCGGTTGGTTTGAGTAATGTGCAGTTCCCTGTACTTCAGTTTAGCAGCGGGTTATATGAAGGCTGTGTATCCTGGCCTGTGAACGGATCATAAAGCACATCTGTCCTCGTTGGTAGGTGTCTTGCATGTGGTTACGAGTGGGGTATTTTAGTGGAAGATCATGTAATTAGTAACACTGTTTTGTTATTCGTATTTGCCGCAGGATTCTCCCTTTCGTTCTGGGCGATTATTGTTGCAGCTCGGTCGTTTTTTTGCTGCCGCGCTGCAAGAACGCTGTTACCTCGCAACTAATAAAAAGGGAATTGCTGCTGCTGTCTGGTTTCTTTTTATTTTTAGTTTATTTAATTTATTTGTTTTATCTCGGGGTGGAGGATCGTCTATTTGATTATTGGAGCTGGCGTACAGACTACGCGGCCGCTCCCTACGAGTCCTGTTTTCCTCGTAGTTTGAATTGAGTTTGTTTTTCTTCCTTTTTTTGAATATTTGTATTTGTATATTGTAATTTCATTTGACTGATTTCTGTTATAAGATTTATCTATTTTGTTTTTGATTTTCTTTCAGGAGCTGGGGTCCCACGGGTGGTGGTGGCTGCTTCAACGTTTGCCGTGGGACACTTTATGAAGTGTTTGGGTGTGTGATCTGAGTGCACGGTGGGGTGTGTGGCAGTGTGTTTTTGGATAAATAGGGCTGGTGATCACTCCTGTGGGTAACCTCAGCCCTGTAGGTTGGTCTATTTTTGTTTATTGAACTGTTATTTGAGAGCAAGCTGTTAGGAGTGGCACTTTATCATTGTGGCTATTTTAAGCAATTTTTCTATCTTGTTGAATTCATTGTGAATAAATTTTGTATTTTTATACGATACCTACATTTCCTGCCTACCTTTTTTTATAAGAGAAGCGAACCTGTGTGACCTAATAATAAACTTTAGGGTTTCTCTCTATTTCCTGGGTGAAAATCCCCCAGGTGGCATAGTCAAATCTTCTACAAGTAGATGAACTTGGGCTTGTGTTAAAACCTGTACTGCACCCTTTCGCCACACATGGTATTAGCTTCCACTGCTATGCTGCTGAGACACAAGCCAGATGACAGACATCAGCTTAATAATGTTGAGAAATATGTAAAGACTGGAAGCTGGGTGTCTTACTCCGACAAAAAGAAGTACTTCTGATAAGGGCGCAGGCAGCTAGAAGTAACCTTTCTGTTATTATAGTCACTCTGGATGTCCTTTCAGTTAGATCATTAGCCGCAGTGCAGTGAAAGACTTGGTGAGATTATTGACCCCAGTCTCTCATTTGAAGTTTGTGTAGATAATATTATCAGGATTGCATTTTTACATTGCTAAACTAAGAAATATAATGTAGTTACATGATTCATCAACTAGTTTTCGACATGTTTTTTGGGTTGGATTTTTGTAATGCCTTGCTGTCCGGATGAACCAGTAGGTGCATAAACAAGCTCCAGTTAGTCCAGAATGTCCAAAAGTCAAAGTACAAAAATACATTCCAGGCTCTTATAAACCATGTCCACAACAGTAATGGGTGTTTCTATTGCTTTGTGTTGAGCTCATACTTACAAAGGGCACTGACACCCTTTCATGCTCAGTGGTATGTGACAGAACAAAACGGAACAAATCTTGAAATTCCTGCTCATGATAAAGCAGTAACTCATGGAATGAAATGTCCGTGGATGACCCAAATGTATTTTTATATTCTTGAAAGTAGGTGCATTTATTGCAAATTTAAAAACAAACAAAAAATTATTCAGGTTCAAGTGGTGCCTAAAATAAGATGATTGATAAGTCTGTTATGATAATAATTAACATAATATTTAAATATACTCCCAAGTTTTTACAGTCTCCCCTATCATATTTTAACTTGTCTGTCAATGATGCCACATGCCACATCCATGCCATAGACACCTGACATCTGACTGGAATTATAAAATGCACCTACTGTTAAAATCTATTTGCATACACTGCATCAGATCCTGCCTAATCACAATCATGGCCAATCACAAAGCTGGGCAAATGACACTCAGGGCATAGGGAAAGACAGCAATGGTCAAGCTGTCTATTTCAAGCAAAAATGTATGTTTCAACAGCTATATACAATCGTTCCCTCACCAGCCTCTCTTTTTTCTCTATCTTGTAGTTAATAAGGCTTAAGCACAGCTTGTCATGTTACAGAAAACCTGCAAAGTGTAAACACCTCCATTCTTTCCTGTACTGGGAAAACTTAAAGTTACAGCTTTACCTCTGACTGCTACAAAGCACCAGCCCCTACACTGCCAAGCTGCCACTGCTGGGCCCTTGAGCAAGACCCTTAACCCTCTCTGTTCCAGGGGTGCCATATTATGGCTGACTCTGTGCTCTGACCCCAACTTCCTAAGAAGCTGGGATACGCGAAGAGAACATTTTTGCTGTATTATAATGTATATGTCAGAAATAAAGGCTTTTTTTTTTTTACCTGGCTTATTAGCTGTTTAAGCTACTTGCTAGTCAGCCAACTTTCTTTTTATCCTCTGTGTATCTATCTCTCACTCTCTCTCTCATTCTCCTGATTTCTTTCCCTTTCACGTTCTGTATCTTCTCTCATTTGCACAGTTTCATGTGCCTAAGACGTGAACATAAGCTGCCAACCAATGACGTGATATCAGCCACGCTACCCAATCATGCTTTAATCCTGACATAGAACTCTGAACTATGAAGAGTTTTCACCTAAATCTGAATACTACATAAACTCTATAAATAAATACATTTTGTACATATTGTTAATAAAAGTTTAACTTTTTATCTACAGTTTTTTTGGTAACATTTCACCAGAAGAGACAAGATGCATATGAAAATCTGTTTACTAAGCACAATAGCAAACCAAAGGCAGATACAAGGTCAAAACCAAAAACCTTGGCTAACATGTTGAAAGGGATAGGCTAATGGCTAAAGAGGTTAACATTTCTTCTAATATTTATAACATATTCACACTGGGTAACATTTAAGTCCTGATTAGTCATCCTTCTTGCTAATGTACCGTAAGTTTGTATATATACTATTCACAACGCATTATTTATTAAAATTATATAGCTACAGGAAAACACATACAACTTTTTACACTAGCCACTACATGAAATGTGATTTTTAACACTTGGTTTTTAAATACTAACCAAATTTTTTATTGGTATTTATTTGGTGTTTTCACAATACCTTAAATTGCCCAATGCCTTACTTCAATACTTTTATTGTATATCTTTTCTCACCAACACTGTTATTTTATATATATATGTCTGTATGTTAATTATTTCCTTTTTTATGACATACTTTTTTTGCTCCAATGCTGTACAATCTCTGTACTCTACTGTATTGCTGTAGAATTGCATTGTACAAGGAGCTTGTGCATATAATAACAAAGTAATCTTGAATCAATTTGCAGAACATAACATTATTCAACTACAGAACTACAGTTCCTCAGTCACTTCAGCTCGTAATCAGGCTCAGTCAGATGCCCTGTGGAACTTTCTGTCAATATTTCTATTGAACGTGGCTGAGAAAGATAGGGTTCTATCTTTCAAAACAATGGTGCCTTTCCCTATTTAGGGAACTAGTGATTATAGTTGATAACAATAGCCACCTAATGATATTTTATCGGATTTACTTCATGTTTTGGGTTTGGTACTTTCCAGAAAGATCAGAAATGTTGACTGGACACACAGTCAGAACCTACTATGTAACTTTACATGTAAATTTCGTAATACATAATACAAAATTTTCTTTTTAGTAGTATTTTTTTTCATTTAGAAGTAACAACAATGCTATTATGTTTTTTTTTTAAAAAACTTTAGAAATCACTGTATGATGCAATAAAGTCAGCATAGTGTTAGGATCTTGGAAAGTGTTGGGAGTCTTTACTCATGCTGGTAACCAGAGTTATGTAGTGTTTCCTTCAATGCATCAGTGGCAATGTTCACAATCTGATCAAGTGCCTTGAAAATCAGAAGATCCATGTCATCAACTGCGTCAATCTCCTCATTGTAGTTCTTCACAGGGAAAATGTGATTCATGGGAATACCCAACAGATTACTACACTCTTGCATCTGAAAAAAAAAATACAAACATGTAGCAAGTGATCAAAAAAGTTAAAGCATTGATATACTGTGATAGTTATATCACAGAATATAGCACATTGTGTGTGTAAATTTAAAGTAAAGTAAATTTAAAGTATATGCACTGGAAGTATACTCATAAAAAAAGTTTCCTAATACTGTATATACTGTATTTAACCAAATAATTACCTTTTCTTTGATCTTCTTGCTGGTGTAGATCTTCCTTATGTCACAATTAACCAGTGGACACGCTAAATCTGGTTTTGTCATGATGATTACTTGCGGCATGTCTAGATGATATAATAAATAATTTATTAAAACAATCTGTGCAATATGAAGAACATTTTATGCAAATTTAATAGTCAATACTGCAATTTAATTACAATAAAATTAAATAAAATACTGCAATTTAATTACAACAAAATTACAATAAAATTAATTTTCATGAAAATGAAAGTGTTATTTTATAAGGTGCTGAATAATGAAGGTGAATGCCATCTTGTTTAACTAATGATCCAATTTTTCCATGATTAATATGATAATTATTAATTATTATTTATTAATTATTAATTATTATTAGAACTATTCATGCAGCACTATATTTGCAATTTATAGGGGGCGGGGATTAAAGGCAAGTGCTTATGTTTAATGGCTGTGGTCTAGACTCTACTGCAAAAAAACTGTCTCGGACACTTCTACTCAAGAGAATTCAGGCAACCTTGGAAGCATTAATTCCATGCAGGTGATTTTGTTAATCTGAAAGGAAAGCCCAGAAAGCCCACTTAAGCAGGTGTGTAGCTGAAGTCTGAATATGCACAATTCTCCTCAACTAAATATTGGCATAACTTTTGGACTAAAATCACCATCTCTGAGTATGGCCCATGGTAGATTGTACATGCTTGTGAACTCTCCTAATTCAACAAAGCATTATTATTTACTTGTACTGTATGAAAGGTTTTTTGTTTCATCACTATAAGTGATAACATTTTCACATGAACACTGGCTTACTCAGCTTTGTTGCCTCCTGGCGGATTTTTTTCAGCTTTTCAAAGACCCCATTCTGCATCAGTGATACTTTGTCTGCTGCAATAACATTGACCAGGCAGAAGGTTTGATCCTCAACACTTGGGTTGCTCCTGTAGCCAGGGTCATTTGGAGACAGCGGGGATGCAGGATTAAACTGAATGTGTGCATGGAAGAAATGATAAATAGGCCTGTAATTCATGTGTTAATATGCAAAATTCTGATACACATCAATTTCTATACATATCATAATCATGCTCTCAAGGCTTTTCTTACTTTGTATCCTTCCTGAAGAAACCCATGTAAAGCTTTGATGACGTCCTGTTCATGTGCACCAGATTCTTTGTCTTCAAGTCCCATGATATCATTGAAGACAAAAGGCAAAGGGGAACCATCCTTTCCTTCAATGTAATGGGTTTTGTACTAAAAGACAAACTCAAATATATTATGTACTATATTATGTTCCGATATATCCTACTGTGTCTGTTCCTTTGTTGCAGGTGACTTGGTAAAAATCAGTGTATCCCAAGCAGTTGTAAATGATAAATGATAAAAATACTTACTATTTTCGTGAAACTGGTTCCACCTATTCCATCAACAAGAGCCCCACTGGTGATTCTTCCTTGAAAAGCATTATTGACTGAGTTTATGAAACTGGACTTTCCTGCAACCAACTTCACCAACAACCAGAATTCTGACAAACCGAACATTCGGTTTGTTGAGGCTGAGGTCCCTCAGTTTCTGTTCAAGTACATCTTTTCTTCTACCAAAAACAAACAGAAATAAAAAACACAACATTATGAGAGTACTTTTTATTCTCAACCTCATTTATGCGTTGAACCTTTGTGTGTTTTCTTGGTATGTTCTTTGGATTATCTAATGGTCTGTTTGCACTGTGATCTCTGACCACAGCCTGTTTACCGACTTTCTTCTGGATTGTGATTTGTGTTTTCTGTGTTTTGTAATAGAAGTTAGAGAAGATGTTTTAATATTTTTTATTTATACTTATTTTTTTAACCAGTATCAAATCAGAGTCAAATTTTTACAAGTTTTCTTTGCTGACAGTGGCTGCATTTTACTCTCACATGAGTAACAGGAAAATATTTTTTTAAAATAAAAGTTATAAAACTTACCCCCAAGGCATTGTCCTCCATGGCCTGTCAAATTCTGAAAGACAGAGACATCCAAAATGTTAGGTCAACCCAGTCTAGTGAATCCAGATCCCAACTTACACCGCGGCCTCCAAACATGCTCTCAGTCACCGGACTTTTGATTGTGCACACCTGCACGCAATTACACATCAAGACCTACACCCTTGGCTGTGTCTTGATATCATGTCAGTGAAAACCATAAACAGGTGTAGAGAGAAGACACACCCTTGACAGAGTTTGACATCCACCTTAAACGACTTTGACACCAAGCTTGTGGACCCAGCTCTCATTGTGCTCATTCAGACTGAATCACACAAAGTAGTGACTCCGATACCCCAAACTCCTGCAGTACCTCCTACAGTTCAAAGGCACTGCCCTGATCTCCATGCAACCTTGTCCCGTACCTTCAACCTCTCCAGCCGAATCTCATCTACCCATTCAGCTTTGCGACTATGAAGGTTTCTAGCCACCATCGTAACCTCAGCTACAGAGATAGACTCCAAAACACCTGAGATTTCTGGCACTGCCTCCTGAGAGGAGGGCATTTCTACTGGGTTAAGGAGTTCCTTCTTCCATCATTCAACAATACCACAAATAGAGTTCAGCTCTCCCCCGCACTTGCTCAGAAGTGCTTGCATATGGTCTTGTCTGCTCCACCTGAGGCACAGAACCATTTGTCAAAAGATATTTGGGGCCACTTGAAGTCATTTTCAATGGTCTCTCCAAACTCCTCTCATGCTGTTTTTGCAGCAGCTTGACTGGCTCTTCTATACCTCTCAACTGAACCAGGAGAGCCCTTTGTAAGCATTACTCAGAAGGCCCCTTCCTTCAACTTGACGGCTTCCCTCACCACTGCTGTCCACCAATGCATTCTAGGGTTACTCCTATGACAGCTTGATCTCTACACAAATACTTTTGTAGAACGAGTGAGTTAAATTCTTCTTTCACTGAAGCTTCTCAGCAACCCAGACTCTCCTGGGTTGACCAGGTAAATTTGGCCAGTGCCCACTGTGACCAATCAAGCTTACTACCAAGTGGTAATCAACAGACAGCTGTGTCCATCTCTTTATAAAAGTGTCTAAAACATATGGCCTCAAGTCTGATGATTCTCTCTTGTTCCCTGGAAACTCTAACTGCAAGGTTCCCAGCATGGGACTAGTGAGTATCCCCTGTTGCGAATTATGATCTCTTAAGCTTTGCTAGGTTGGGAGTTTAGTAAGAGAGCTTGCTGATACAGACAGAGAGACTGCAACAGAAACTACAGCTTAAGTCCAATGTCAGAACATTGTGCAACTGCGACTTTTGCATTTCTGTATTAAGTCAACCCTGAATATGGCCCCAAATATCTACTACATGTACACTGTTTGAAATGGTGGTTTGAACCTAACTCCTATAAATGCAAAAGCTTGAACATGTGGGCCTGTTGAAAACAACAGGGAAGGCTGTGCTTTGTTCTCTTTAATAATAATAATGATAATAATAATAATTCCTTAATTGCAATAATTCCTTGTCCCATGTGTAGAACACTAACTCGAACTGTGCAGACACTTGGAAACATTGACGAACATTCTCACAAATGCTATATGAATGACTGAAAGGAATTTTTGCACTTGCACTTGGATGGTTATTGGAATTACCTGGTGGAGGTACATATGCTGGTGTGGACTGTGATCCTCCCATTTTTATTCAATTAACTGAACTGTGCTGAAAAAACCTGACGAAGAATAATTAAAAAAAAAAATCTCTGTGCTTCTTCTTTCCAGCAGAGGAGTTTTGTGTGAGGTGTAGGAACAGAGTTCATTGCTTATTGTTCTCTGTGTAACTGTTGTTCCTGCTGCTTTCAGGTCGTCCTGCAACTCTTTTCAAGGGACTGCTGGCTTCTCCCTTACCTTCCTTATGATTTCTTTGAGAGTTCTTTGTGAAATCCTGCATGGTGCACCTGTTGGCGGACGATTACTTGTGGTTCCAAGTTCCATCTGAATATTATTGAACCAATTGTAAAGGGAGGATTAAGGTGTTTGCTATGGCTCTGTACCTTTTTCCATTCAAGAGTTGTTTAATAATGTTTCCCTGAAAACTTTAGGAACCATAATTGCTACTTGTTGAGTGAAACTTTCCCAACCAGTGGTATCGTCTTTTATAATGACACCAGGTGCAATTTGAACCAAAATATTTTTGCAGCATTTATATCTAGAACTTGATTTACTTTTATATAACCTTTCTATTGTACATACATTTTCTTAAATTACAGTGGCTGAAAACTTTTTTCCCTATTATTTTTTTAACATATCTTTGTTTATGAATTTATGAAAATGAGTTCTTATGAATCTAATGAATTTTGTGTGTAAATATGAAATGGATATATGCACTGGAAGTATATTAAAGAACAAAAAGTGTCTGAATGCTTGCATTCCTTTACTGTGCATTTAGTCACCTAAATTAAGATAAATAAACTTTATGACTTTCAAATATACAAGAAAATTGAGTAAGAAAAATGACATGCTTTGGCTAGTTTTTTTCATAAGGTTATCAAATTTGCATGACTAATTTATCCTACATATTTTTGATGCAGATAAGATTGCAGTCTACTGTGTGTATACAATATTAGAATATGGTGAAAATGAATTTGAAAAAGATTTTTCTTTTAAATCCTGTTAATGAAATATGATTTGAGGTAAATACATGTCTTCCAATTTTGTTTTAAAAAAAATCTTACAATTTAAAAAAAATAAATAAATAAAAATAAAATAATTATTGTTTTAATATGTCCATCATAGTAGACGACAGAGTGATTTTAATGTGAAAAACAGCCTTGATTTCAGCTATACAACAACATTAAATTTAACTTTGTATTATTCTGTATTTGTTTGCCTTTTTAATTTTTAATTAAATTTAAGTGTGGATATGCATAGTAACCCTGTAACTGAGTGAAACGTACATTTTTATCCAACTAAATCCTACAAAATCCTTTCTGCTTCTTTTCTGTCTCCTACAGCAGTATGGAAAAGAAAACTAATCCCAAGATGGCCCAGACATGCATCATAATATAGCATGCACGACCATTTTCTTTTCTTCACAACAACATGCAGGAAAATCATGAACATGGCTTTAAAACGCATGACACTGCTGACCTACTCATTACATTTATCTAGATTGACTGCTGCTTCTCAGATTTCCTGTCAGAATCGACTGCTTTAATCTTCATGGTGATTAAATAAAAGGCTCGACACATCTAACCTCTTTTCATCCTCTTTTCCAATGACTGAGGGGGAAAACAGCATCAATACTAAGCCATGCAATACTAAGCCAAGCCAATTTAAGAGGTTTTAATGCTTCTTAAGGTCCCTGAACCATCTGTACTCACAGTTTAGCTGCGTGGCTCTGCTTTTAGTTACTTTTTGTCTACTTTCATAGCGTCAATCTTCTCCTCCTGTGTTACTTCCGGATTGTCTGCCTTACAGACGCTGGCTCCACCCACTGACTTCTCACAATAACGTTTACTGTAAATCGAAAGTGAAACCAAAAAATGACTCGAGTGGCGTCTACAAGAAAAGAAGATGATTGTTAAATATAGTATGATTATTATTAACGTAATAATTACACATCCTCGTATATATTTCCCACACTCTCCCATATCATCATTTTAACTCGTCTGCGCCCATTTTTAAAAATCATTTGCATATTTATTGCTGCGTTCGAGGCTAGCTTGTAACTTGTAACTTGTAACTTGTAATTCCCTCCTACAAGCGGTAAAAGCCACCGAAAACACCCTCTCGACATGAAATTTCACCTCGTCCACTTGAGGTAGTCTTCTCAGCTACCAGTTCCTCGTCTGTTTCACTCAGTGTCGTCAAACCAACATGGCCGCTCACTCTGTGAACAATGGAAAGTGAGGACTTTTTTTAAATACTGAGTGACGTCAAACCAATATGGCCGCTCATTCTGTGAACAATGGAAGGTGAGGACTTTCCAATGTTCACTGAGTGAATGGCCATATTGGTTTGACGTCACTCAGTATTTAAAAGTATTTTCTACTTTTAAATGAGTTTATAGCAGTATCGGCTTTTTGTTACACGGCTAATCTCTGTTTTTATGAAGATAATCATCAGCGTTAGAGTTATTACTCATATAACTAATGCTAGCTGGTGAGCTTGTTGCTAACGCTACTCGCTGTTGCCTGCTGTTGTTGCTGTGCTGCAATTTCAGTCCAAAATGTTGCACAAATGTTTGAAGTTCACTATTCGAACAGTACCAATAAAAATGCGGTTAAAGAAGCTTTTATGAGCGTGATGTGCTCTGATGGAGCAAAAAAATAAAAATACATTTTCATGAAGGTGTTTAAATTTGGTTTTTTTTTTTCCATTTTGCACATTCAACGTTGTGAGGTGGGAAAAATGTTATTACAACTTGCAAATTACCACTTACAAGGCACCACAAATGCAGCATAATTGTTAGGAATTTTCTCTTTCTTTCTTCTTTTTCTGCCATAAAACAAATTGTGCAGACCAAACCGTAAGTCTTAGAGACATGAAACTTGGTTGACAGGTAGTACTCCCTCCCACTACGCAGGGAAGCAAGATGCCCCTGATCGGACCAATGGTGGCACTATAGTGTGGGATTTTACATTTTGGTCTATATCTCATGAACCATGTATCCTACAAACAAAATTCTTTGCTGCCCTGATTCCCTGCATTCTCCCAAACAAAAAAATCCTAAGAACCATTTAGCTCCACCCACTTAGATTTTTTGCTAATTTGCATAATATGTGAAACCTATTTTTGTGAACTAGTCCTAGGATTTTTAGCCTATCTTCACAACTGTGATGTGAAACTACTCAGCAGAGTGTATAACTCAATAATGATCAAAAAACGTTGATATTTCTAAAAAGTATAGCCGCCATACGTAAATAAATTCTAAGGAGGCTGAGTTGATTTACTCAAACAGCTGTAATTCATGATTTGTGATATAGATTCAAACTAAACCTGAAAGACATGTTCAGTATATGGTTCTGAGTATGTCTGCAAAGGTTGGGGTGTGGTCATCAATAGGGACAGGGTTAGGTCCAAATAACTATTTCTCAGGATCCAAAAGTCCAACTGAGCAGATATTTGGTGTGCTGCATCGATGTGCTAATCTGTAACTGGATTTTTAATCATCACTAAATTACTTCAAATTATTTAAACATGGCCGCCTTCAGCTAATCATCTTTCAGCAGGCATTTCACACAGCTAACATTGAGCTATTGTCACAAAACTATATACGTATTTTCATCTGTTGTCTCTTTATTTTTTGCAAGGAGTGCTTGCAGCTTTATTATTATTATTATTATTATTATTATTTCTTTATATCACAATGTGAGATAACGAGAGACATTATGTTGGCTCAGTGGTGGCTTGGTGGTTAAGGCTGTGGCTTACTGATAAGAAAGTTGGGGGTTCAAACCCAATAGCACCATCCTGCCACTGTTTGACCCTTGACCAAGCTTCTTAACCCTATCTGTGTCATATCATGGCTGACCCAAACTTCCTAAGAAGCTGGAATATGAGAAGAGAATAATTTTGCTTTACTGGATATGTAACAAATAAAGGCTTTCTTTACCTGGCTTATTAGCTGTTTAAGCTACTTGCTAGCCAGTCAGCTAACTTTCTCTTCACTTTCTCTGTATCTCTCCCTTTCTCTCTCTTGCTCATTCTCCTGAATTCTTTCCAACTCACATTCTGTATCTTCTCTCATTTGCCAACTCGTGTTCTACTATCCTTTTAAAAATATTTGAAAAAGGTTTTGCCAATAACTCTATAAATAAATACACAGAACATAAGTTAACAGAGGTTTAGCTTTTTAATCTAAAGTTTTTTTTGTAATACTTCACAAGAGGAGACAAACTGCATGTGAAAATCTGTTTACTAAGCACAATTGCAAACCAAATGCAAAAAATACAAAACCAAAAACCTTGGCAAACATGTTGAAAGGGCTAGGCTAATAGCTAATAGAGGTTAAACAGTGAATATACCAAGGCATGTGCAATTTCAATATTTATAACATATTTTGGCAACTCATTACTTATTAGCTAAGAAGCAAAATGTTTCAAGGTTAAAGGAAAACACATACAAAACTAGCAACTACATGAAATGTGATTCATAAACAAACACTTAAATTGATTGTTAAATTCTGAATAACCACATTGTTCATTGCTATTAATGGTGAGGAATTTGTGTAACACTAGGGCTCGAATAAGGGTTTTGATTACGCATGACTGAGACTAACTGACCGAGACATCTTTGTAATCGTTTTATTTGATCACAAAAGGTTTTCTTCATAGTTGCATTTAAGATGAAACAACTGCAAAAAAGTCATTCTTTGTTTAGCTAATTAATTATTAATGTAACTAATAACTAACTGTAACTACTGTGAACTACTAATGTGAAACACTGTCAGAGTGTCTTCCACCTCCCTCTTCCCCTTTTACATGCTGTCATTTTGAATGTATAAATACTGCATCAAGCACTTTACAAGACAAATCCCATTAACAGCTAATTTGCATACTACCTTAATTTTTACAATACCTTAAATTGCACAATACCGCACCTATTAATTTCCTTTTTTTTTAACATCTTTTTTTTTTTTAATCTCGCTCCAGTGCTGTACAATGTATTGCAGTTTTTAAACACTGGTCATTTATTTTTTCTTATTTGTTTATTTATCCTTTAAACTGTTTAATTTTCTACTGCAGCATCTATAAGGAGCTTGTGCATATGAAAACGAAGTAATCTCGAATCAATCTGCAGAACATAACATTATTCACCTCCTGAATTACAGTTCCTCAATCATTTGTGTTCATAATCAGGCTCCGTCAGATGCCCTGTGGAACTTTCTGTCAATATTTCTATCTAATGTTTCTGAGTATGCTAGGGATCTATCTTTCAATTCATTTAAGTGTAAAAGTAAATGAAAATTTTATAATATATGCCTGTATTATTTCCCAAGACCTTTATCTTTTTTTAAATCTCTTTTTTAGTAACCTACTTCATTTAGAAGTAACAATGCTACCATGTTTTTTTAATACATTTCTTGATACATTGAAGCGACTGAGGTGTTGGAATCTGCATCTTTAATCATGTTGGCCACGGGATATCTCCTTCATTGCGTCAGCTGCGATGTTCACAATCTGATCAACCGCCTTGAGGATCAGAACATCCACGTCATTGTTTGTGTCAATCTCTTCATGGTAGTTCTTCACAGGAAAGATATGATTCAAGGGAATACCCAGCCGATTACTACACTCTTGCATCTGCAGAAATACAAACATATACAATACCAAGTGATAAAAAAAACAAAAAAGCCAGTGGGGGCCTATCAAAAGCATTTCACTCAGTTTTTCTGATTGGCACAGTTAGTTTTAAATACAAAAAAATGTCTTTGATTTTACACAATTATGAAAAAAAAAACATTAATTGAGCATAAGTTTTAAGCCACCAGCAAATAAGTTTTCTCCATTTATATAGCCAGCAATTACCTTTTCTTTGATCTTCTTGCTGGTGTAGATCTTCCTTATGTTACTGTTAACCAGTGGGCATGCTAAATCTGGTCTTGTCATGACGATTACTTGAGGAATGTCTGGATAATATGATAAATCATTTAATCTATGCAGTATGAACAAGAACATTCTCTGCAAGCTTCAAAGTCAATATTGCAATATGCATTGAAAGCTGTGCTCAGAGTCAGTTACATGTGCTTACTGAAAATAAATGCTGAAATTGCAGTATATAGACCTCAGCTGTACAGTAACTCAGGACTTAAATTTAGAATTTAACCAAGAGTTACGAACATGGGATGGAGTTAGAGTAAAATAAAAGCTGTGTCTCTGTTACATGAACTCAAGAGCAATTTGGTCGAGCTAGGAGTCTAGCACCACTGTCGGACAATTCTGAAATTCATGTTTTAGGTTGTAAATGCACTCAAAATACCATGGAATGCTAATTAATTAATGCCCATTAACTCCAGCCATCAAGCTAATCCAAATTATCATAGATGGATAAATTTATGAGCAACAATTAAGTGACCTCTAAGTGTAGCAGATGAGTGCTTGTTTAGTAATCTTTCAAACTGTTTGCACCTTTTCTTTATCAAAGAGCACATCAGATTAACAAAAACACATTTTATTAATTTGACAACTAAAGCATCATAAATTGGCCTACAACCCTCTACACTCAATTACTTCAGCGCATGAAATTAAAATGAAATACAAAATAATAGGTTATGCTGGATCAAGTACTATTTTATAAGCTGCTATTTTATAAATTAATAAACCAAATTTGCAATGATTAATATAATAGCTATTATTAGGACAATTTATGTAGCACTATTTTCACAGTATTAGCTTGCCAACTTCTCATATATCATTGCTTTAATGCCTGTTGTCTAAACAGTCATAAATAAATATTCAGTACTTGTACTATATGAAAGGTTTTTTATTTCATCACTATATGTGATGATATTGTCACATGAACACTGGCTTACGCAGATTTGTTGCCTCCTGGCGGATTTTTTTCAGCTTTTCAAAGACCCCATCATGCATCAGTGATACTTTGTCTGCTGCAATAACATTGACCAGGCAGAAGGTTTGATCCTCAACACTTGGGTTGCTCCTGTAGCCAGGGTCATTTGGAGACAGCGGGGATGCAGGATTAAACTGAATGTGTGCATGGAAGAAATGATAAATAGGCCTGTAATTCATGTGTTAATACGCAAAAATCAGTTTCTGATATCAGCTTCTTGATCATAATCATGCTCTCAAGGCTTTTCTTACTTTGTGTCCTTCCTGAAGAAACCCACGTAAAGCTTTGATGACGTCCTGTTCATGTGCACCAGATTCTTTGTCTTCAAGTCCCATGATATCATTGAAGACAAAAGGCAAAGGGGAACCATCCTTTCCTTCAATGTAATGGGTTTTGTACTAAAAGACAAATTCAAATATATTATGTACAATATTAAGTTCCAGTATTCCCTATTGTGTTTGTTCCTCTGTTGCAGATGACTTGGTAAAAATCAAAAAGTATCCAAAGCAGTTGTAAATGGCGTAATAAAAATTATAAAGTACTTACTATTTTTGTGAAACTGGTTCCACCTATTCCATCAACAAGAGCCCCACTGGTGATTCTTCCTTGGAAAGCATTATTGACTGAGTTTATGAAGCTGGACTTTCCTGCTCCGACTTCACCAACAACCAGAATCCTGACGAACTGAAACTTTGTTTTGTTCAGATTGAAGTCCCTCAGTTTCTGTTCAAGTACACCTTTTCTTGTACAAAAAAACAAAAACAAATATAAATGCCATAAAATATGACATTCTGAGAGTGCAGATGAGTTTCCTTACTAATCTAAGTTGTGAAAGTTCTGAGCCTTGTTATTCTCATTTGTTTATACATTAAATCTGTGTGTGTTTTCTTGGTTTGTTCTTTGGATTATCTTCTGGTCTGTTTGCACTGTGATCTCTGACTACAGCCTGGTTACTGACGTTGATCTGAATTGTGATTTGTGTTTCCTTCGTTTTGTAATAAGTCACCTCTGCGCAAGGTTTCTAACTTTTCCTCTGAGTCTAATATGTAATACTGGAGATAAGGGCGCTAACATTGCTAATTTCAACACAAACTTCCATTACTCAGAGATATAGGCCAGTAGTTGTCAATAACAAACAGGATTTTTTCCCCATTTTCTTTCCAATATGTACAGTGCTTGCAGAAAGTATTCACCCACCCCCAATGGTTATTTTTCTTTTTGCTTTTTGCTTATTACAACATCAAATTTAAGCATATCAGAATGAGACTCACTACAGAAATAACATAAATAAAGTAGCTAAAAGATCTCAGAATTCTTTGAAAGTAATGCTTAACTGATAAGTATTCTCCTCCTCAGTGTGAATTGTGCTTTTGCAGTAATTACAGAATTGAGTTGTCTCAGGTGTGTCCATATATAAGCATTGTATATTTGATTTCATTTATTCCTCAATACAATTTTTCTCCAGCTCTGTCCAATCAGACTGCAATTTTCAGTTCATGCCACTGATGGATTTCAAATGGATTTAAGTCTGGGCTTTTACTTGGCAGTTCCAAAACACAACCCTTCTTTTTTTCCAAGTTATTCCTTGTAGTTTTTGTCCTGTGCTTTGGCTTACTGTCCTGTTGGAACATATTTTTTGTCCTAATCGCTTCCTCTGAGAGGAAGAAAGAACTTCCTATCTTGCGAGAAAGAACTGCCTGCCCTTTTCTGCAGACAATTGACCACATTTTTTTTCAAGCTTCCTTTGCTGACAATGGCTGCATTTTGCTCTGCATTTCACAGAAAAATTTATTTATTTATTTACTTTAAAATAAAAGTTAAAGAACTTACTCCCAGGACATGTGCCTCCATGGGCTGTTAAATTCTGAAAGACAAAGACATACAAGATGTGTTTATTTATAAATGCAATATAATTAGCCTCTAAGTTTTTGAGTAGATTCAACAACACAAACAATGACTAAATGCAGTATAAATTGAAGTCTTAGTGCAAATAGTTTTTTTTTTAATTGACTACCACTATAATATTTGTATAAAATCTACAAGAAGTTAGAAAACACAGTTGTTACTTATGTTGGTCAGTCAGCTATTTCTACCACTAAACTATTAATGTAAAATCTATAAGTCAAATATAATCACTTGCACGGTCATTGGAATTACCTGGTGGACTTGCTCCTTTGGACTCTGATCCTCCCATTTTTATTCAGTTAACTGAATCGCGCTGAAAAATCCTGATGAAATATAATTAAAATAAAAAAATTAACAAAACAGTGAATTTTTATTAAAGGATCAAACCCAGTCTCCTTATTATATTATGTGCATGCTAATAATTGAACAGTGATCCATATTAAGAAACATAGTTCACAATTCAATAAGAATTATTAGAGCTGCTTTGAGACAGTGTTGTAAAATGCGATGTAATTCACGATTGCACTTTAAGTTTGAGTTTTATAAAAGTCCTAACTTTCAGCAGACACAAAAAGAACAAGACAGAGATGGAGAAAGGGAGAGTGCTGAATTCACGAGTTAATCCACTTATTTTTAGGCTTTTCAGTTACAGAGTCTCAATAACTCATTATATTTTGACATGATATAGATAGTGACAGTGAGATACAGTACTAGCTGCAACGGAAGCCATTCTTTGAAGACAGGAAGTGGAAACTGTCAACGCCTGACAAATAAGATATGACTAGAAAGCCTCTTTTGTGTATAACCAGATAATAACTCAAACGAGTAAAAGGAGAGAAGCAACAACATAAATATCTGCTACAGAGGACAGAAATGAATAGGCAAGATCTCAGGAGAAAATGTAGACAATCAACACCTTGAGGTTTGTTTTATGAATTAAAAAAAAAAATCAAAAAAGCATCCCAATATATCTGAATTCACTGGAACATAAATAAAAAACGACTTTGTTTGCCAACTTTCCAGACATGCCTCACAATATAGCATGCCCAACCATTTTCTTTTCTTCAATGTCTTTAAAAACACATGACACTTCTAAACTGCTCATTACATTTATCTAGATTGACTGCTGCTGCTCAAATTTCATATCAGAATCAACTGCTTTAATCTATATGGTCTCTAAATAAAACGTCTCAACACATCTAACCTCTTCTCATCCTCTTTTCCAATGACTGAGAGGAAAACAGCATGAAAACTTAGCCATGTATTAGCAATTTAAAATGTTTTAATACTTCTTAAGATTCCTGCTCCATCTGTACTCACAGTTTATAGTTGCGTAGGTCTACTTTTATTTCAGTTTTCCTAGTTTCACAGAGTCAGTCTTCGCCACCTGTGTTTCTTCTCTGCCTTACAAACACTGGTACCACCCACTGACTTCTCACGATAACTTATCAGCTGTAAACTGAAACTGAAAGTAGGTGCATTGCTCTTTTCAAACTGAAAGCAGAGAAAAAAGAATCAAGTGGCGTCTAAAAGAAAATGATTGTTAAATCTAGTATGATGGTTATTAACACAATAATTACACAGCATCCCATATTTTTCCACACTCTCCCATATCATATTTTAACTTGTCTGCACCCATTTAAAAAAATATTTGCATACTATGCATCAGGCCCCACTTAATCACAAGCTTGGCCAGTGGGCTGCTTGCACTCAGGGCTATGAAACAAACCCCTTTGAAAGTGCGGTTCTCGAGTTTCCTACTGCATTGGTTACATTCAGCAGTACTGTTTGTCCTTTGTAATGTGATCAAAATGAGTGTCTCAGTAAGGTATTTAAGAGCAAACATTTTCAAAGACAAATGAAGAAATACAATGAGCACTGCTGTGTCCCTCTGTGCACAGCCTCTTCCAAATTTAAGTTTTAAGCTTCTGTTAATAGATATTTTCTTAATTTTGTAGTTGTGTCTGTGACGAAGCATATAGTATGAAGCTTTTCTCCAGCTTGTTAGCAGGAGCTTTGCAAGTATTCTTACGCGTTTGATAAACGTCACTGACATTCATCTTTGGGAGCTCTTGCAAACCCCGACTGTAAAATGATAACTGTTGTGAATTAACCAGAAGAAAATTAACCATTTTTCTATGCTGCTTCTCTTACACAGGATTGCAGGGAAGCCTATTCCAGGGGACTTGGGGCACAGGGTGGGGGACACCCTGGATAGTGTGTCAACCCATAGCAGGGCACAATCACACACACTACAGACAATTTAGGGATGCCTATCAGCCTAGAACGCATGTCTTTGGACTGGGGGAAACCAAGTACCCAGAGAAAACCAGAAGCATGGGGAGAATATTCAAGTTCCGTTCACACAGGGTGGAGGCGAGAATCTAACCCCCAACCCTGGAGGTGTGAGGCAAACATGCCAACAACTAAGCCACTGTGACCCTCCCAACACACACACACACACATTTTATGTTGAATACATTTCTTCTGGCAAATCAGTTAAGGCCTCTAATTTGTTCACATCAGAGGTCATTTTAAAACAATCGATTAGAAGCTCTAATTAGCTATATCACCATTCCAGTGGGACTTGTTTACTTACACCAAGATGACTCTCTTTAAACAATCTGGAAGATTTCTTGATGTGATGACTTTGTGCACCTGTGGCTGTATTTAAGATCCTACCTTTAGAGCCAGTGCCTTTTTGTCCTTGATACCATGGTAAAATCCAAGCAACTCAGCCAAGAAAAAAAAATTGTGAACCTCCACATGTCCGGAGCAAAAACAAACAACTGTACAAACAACTGTATGCAAATATAAAAATCTTGGGACCATACAGACACAGCATCCTCAGAAAAGAGGTGAAATCCCAGGGATGAACAAACTTTGGTCCAAAATTGAGCTGAACCCCAAGACAACAACAAATGAACTGCTGGAGGAGTTGGAGGCATCAGGTACCAAATGTATGTGCATCCACTATTAAGAGAATCCTACATCACCATGGTGTGAAAGGCCTTTGTGCAAGAAGAAGTCCCTACGCCAAGCCCAGCATAAAAAAAAAATCCAGACTGAAGTTTGCAGGTGATCACCAGGCTTTTGGAGAAGTGTTCTCTGGTCAGATAAAAAAAAATTGAATGCATGGAGGGAAACGGGAGAGGCATTTAATCCAAATGCAAAGCATTTTGGTGGCATGATATGGGGGTGACATGAGCCATAAAGTTAAAACTTGGTTGCAACTGGGTCTTCCAGAAGGACAATGATCCTAAGCATACCTCCAAAGTTGTAACAAAATGGTTTAAAGACAATAAAGTGAAAGTTTTGGAGTGGCTATCACAAAGCCCTGACCTGAATCCCACAGAACATTTGTGCACTGAACTGAAAAAGCATGTCCAAGTGAGGAAGCCCACAAGCCTGACTTACAGCAGAATTACACCAGGAATGGGCAAAAATTCTGGTCAGAAGCTTGTAAAAGGCTACCACAAGAGTTCAAGTTAAGCAATAAAAAAAGCAATGCCACCAAATACTTCCAGACTGAAGTATGAAAAGTCTTTAGCCTAGGTGTACGTAAACTTCGCCTTATCTGTAGATAAAATGTATATTCAGACAACTGCTTTATGGTTCTCTTTTTAAGCAGGAAAATTTAAGTTGAAAGGAAAATCATAGGAAGGATGCAACATGTCTGTTTAATTAAACTTGCTCTTATGAACAAATCGTACAAATTCTTTGCAATTTTAAATGAATGTGTTTTATTTCTCGTATCTCATTCCTCATATGACAGCAATTTACCAACAACTTCACCTAATTAAAGAATGACAAATGGTTTTATCCATTTAAAGTGACATTTAATGTCATGGAATGACCATAAAACAGGTTAGTTCATTATGTAACCTTTTATGATGTAGAAGCTACACAAAACCTGAGTCAGGATTCCCCACACTCTTTGAACTGCACTGTGCCTGAAACCTGTCAGACAGGTGTTTGACTATAGCAGACTCAAAATATGTTGCAGAGAGGAAGATGTACTGTTAAAGCAGCTTTCGGTTTTGCAACAGTCTTTGCAAGCGGAAAGTGACAGAAGTTTTACAATGCGAAAGAACTGTGGTAAGAGGTTTTTAATCATCAGCAGTTTCTCTATTGTTGTACACAGTCAAAAGTTCATCACAGTTAAAAGTTGCATTGTTTTGGCCTGCTGTTGACATAAAGTTACCTTGTACCTTACTGGCAGCAGAGTTGGCAGATCATTACTGTAATTCATATTTAGAACATTCTTAATATATTTTTTGTTTACAATAATAGTTCATTTACTATAATTTTAAACTACATTGACTTATATAATAAATTTCAGTGACTACATATTGGTGGTGGTATAATACTGCAAAAAAAAGCTGTGTTTTTATAATTGTACTATAAAAGTTGCACATTTAAAATAAATTTAAAAGAGTCAAGAAATCTGTTAAAAAATGTTTATTAAAGCAATAATTCCAGTTCACAGAAGAATAAACACAAAATATCAAATTACATAATAAGATACTGCTAAATTGGACAAGGTGTCACAGTGCACAGAAAAAAAAGAAACACTGAACATGGAACCACAATATATCACACTGAAGAAATTATGTATTTGATTGTAAATACAAATTAAAAAAACATGGAATGCTAATCAAAGCCAAACATGAGACTATTGATTAATTCATTATTAATATCATCACTTTAAAGTCCACAAAAATGTGTTTATCACTCAGGACATAATAGGAGACAGTATCTTGGTCAGAGACATTGCTTTTTTCAAGCACTGAAATTTTTTATGGATAAAATTATAAACAAATGATTTGTAGCATAGCAGATGAGTGGCATTAATTTAACAATAGCCAATTAAATGAGCTATAAATTAGACTGCATAACAGGCACACATTACAGTTTTTTGATCTTGAGTTAGTATCTTGTTGCTGTATAAAGCTGTGCACAGAAGTAGCTGTCATCACATAATATAAAAAAAATACAAAATAATAGCATATGCTGGATCAAGTGCTATTTTAATGCGCTGCTGAATAATGAGAGTGCAGAATAAAGAGAATAACCAGTAAATGCCATACAAAAAAACCCTGTAACACCATTAAGGGTCGCTAATTAGTAGTCATTGGTCATTTATACACAAAATTAGTATATGAGTTACATAAAGAACTCCCTTTTTCAAATGGATAAGGAAGAGAGAATGCTTTAGCATATAACTCAGAGATCTTCAATGTAATCTTTAACAAATCCTGCAATTGCCTTTAATGCCAACAGAATAAGCACATCTTTTTTGTCATTTGTTTCACTCTCCTCATAATAGTTGCTCACTGGGAAGATGCATTTCACTGGTGGACCAAGTCTGTGGCTGCATTCCACCATCTACAGAAAATAGTCATGGAAAAATACTTAATAAAAATTGTTTTAAAAAAGCTAATTATAATTTGCACAAGAAAGCAGGAAACAGGAACAAATTTGTATAAAGGATTAGAAAAATTAGGCACATAATAGAACAATGCCTGTGTAAGATGGATACCAAATATAGGTTCAACAAACCTTTTCTTTTATTTTAACGCTTTTGTAAACCTCGGTTAGATCCTTCTTAACCAGTGGGCAGACATTAGCATCTATCTTCGTCATCAGAACCACATGAGGGATGCCTGGCATACACAGATAAGTTTTTAAAAAAATACAGTTAATGTAAATGAAGGAATTTCTTGTGTTATTTTGTGCCATATTAATAAAATTGAGAATTTAAAAAAATCATTAAAAAAACAGGGAAACTATAAGAACTCAGCAGCAACGGTGTGGCCACAGACGTCTAGTCCTTCTTCCTACTACATTCTATGCCTCATATACCCTTAAAATATACTTCAAACAAGAAGGAACTATTTCAGATATTTGACTTTGCTGTTATCTTGTTTGGATCAATTCCAACTTCTAATCAGTTTATCTGCTGGTTACAGCTGTAATCCTACAAACATACAACCACACATTCTTGAGATATGGCGCCAATAAGTCTCAGACAGACACATGGGCGGACGACCCGAAAACAGCATCTAGTGGTGAAAGTATAAACAGACATCGTCATAGTGCTACTGAATGGAAATATGGAATATATTCTTAATATATATCACTTCATGGGCAAAGTCTGTGTAAAACATAAATTTTCATAAAAGTCTTTTAGAAATTTATGGATGTTTATGCAAGCAACCAGAAGAATAAAGCTATAAATTGCTGCCTATAATATAGTACAAGCATTGACATAATATTAAGTAGGTTAATGAGGCTTTAATGTCAGAAAAAAAATGGATATTGGCCTGGAAAAACCCTTCACATGCTGGCTTTATACGTGACATGATGGAGGCACTTGCCAAGGCATGGTTGGAATATAGCCTAAATAAAAATATTTCCATCCCATTTTGGATTTTTCCATGACAGGTTTTCACAGACAGCCACAAAAATACTTCGGTTAAACTAATTTAGTTTAGTTCAGGGGTCTTTAAGCTTGTCCACAAAGTGCCGGTGTCACCTGAAGATTTTCATTACTACCGAACAGGGGCAATTACTTTTTCTTTTTTTTCTACTATTAGATGTGAATTTATTTGTCTGAAAAGAAAAAAAAACTGCAGCAAATACAGTGCTTTTCATATAGGATTGAAATCCCCTTTATTTGATAAATAAATAAATAAATAAATAAATAAATACGAATCAACCATCCTTAAATTGCCCTTAATTCAAATACATTATTTAAAAAAAAATACTCATCTACAAATTAGTGTACAAAAAATAAAAATAATAAATATAAAACAAGCAAAATAATAATGCAATAAATGCAAGATTATTATATATTCTATAGCATCATTTAGTAACTCACCCAAACGGAGGGCTTCCTTCCTGACAGTTTGCATCTTCTGAATAACCTCATTTGCCATAAGCGAGATGCTATTCGCAGGCACTACACTCACCAAACAGTGAACTTTGTCATTTGGACTGGGTTCCTTTATGAAGCTTGGGTCTGATTCACACAGTGGAGAGGCAGGATTAAACTGAGGACAAAGAAAAATGAAAGGATTTACTAGATCATCATAATAACATCAATACTTTAAAATACTGCATCAATTCATGAAGTCTGTAGATAATCTATATTTTTGTGTTATGTTTTTTCAATGATCTGCTCTGTGTAAACATGTAAACCACAGATTAATGATTAACTGGAATTAAAACCTGTTCATTCTTTTTCTACCTTATAGCCTTCTTTTACTTGGCCACGCAGTGCTTTAATGATATCTTCAGGATCAATTCCATCTTCCCGACGATCTTCCAGACCCATAACATCAGCGAGGACAAATGGCAAAATCTCAGAATATGCATCAGTGATTTTATAAGTTTCGTACTGTGAAAAGAACAGCAAAGTGTAATAAAAGACTGACAAAATGATGATATACTGTAGTCTGAGATCACATTATAACATTTTAAAAAAATTTTCTTAACAAAATGGATTAAAACTGATTTGATGTTTGTGAACATTCTCTGCTGGTGGAAAAAAACACTTTTGTTTGTTCTTTTTGATAAGAATGTGGTGTCTGAAAAGTCAGGAACTGATATGAATGTCTTAAGCAAACATGTCGATCCAAATATGTTGAGCAAAAAAAAAAAAACTGCAAAATCATGACACAGTGGTTAAGAAAATACATAGAGTGAAATGGTGACCATGTAGATCATATGTTGTAAATAATAAATACAAAATTAAGTTCCTGACTTTTCAGAAACTCTGTACTATGCACTGTTTTATGCAAATTTGGGACATGGCCCAAGTATTTGAGACTTAAAACATTTATTTGTTGTTGTATTATCCTCATTATTACAGAAATATAACGAGAATAATAACATTTTGTGCACATTAGTGTAACAGTTCTTACTGTTTTTGTGCAGCTCTTTCCTGCAGATGTCTCTTCCTCTGCTTTGACTACAATTTTTCCTTTGAATACGCTCATCACAGAGTTTATGAAGCAGGATTTCCCAGCTCCGACTGGTCCATGAAGCAGTATTCTGAAATGGCTGATTTCTGGATGATTAAGCTGAAATTGACTTAACTCAGTTTTCAAGTGGTCTTTTGTGCTGTTTAGGACAAATAACAAATACAGACAAAATGTAAATCTCTGAGGGCCTCATTTAATGGTTTTGGGATATTTTGATTAATTAAAAGAAGAAATGATATCCACAACCAGTCAAATGTTTGTAGACCATGGTCATTATTTTTTTATTTTCTACCATTCTATATTAATAATGAAGACATTAACACTATGAACTAATATATATGGCCTTATGCATTTACCAAGAAAAATGTTAAACAAATCAAAAACTATTTTATATTTATTACAGTATTTAATAAAAGTATTCCTAATGAAGCTTTTCATGCTCTCTGCATCTTCTCAACCAGTTCAATCCTAACCTCAAGTTACTCCAGTTCCCCAGTTTCCTTCCACCTCCTAAAAACAGAGACTAACCCACTGGGTAAATACTTGGTAGAACCACAATTCTCAATCAGATTGACTGGGCCATTCCAACATATTTAGCTTCTTGGTTTGAAGCACTTCAATGTAGCTTTGGAAAGACAATTAGGGTCGTTGTCATGTGGGAGCATGAACCCATGACCTTGTCTCAAGTCACTTGCAGACTGGAACAGGTTGTCTTCTAGGATTTCCCTGCATTTGTCTCCATCCATCTTGTCCTCTACCCTGACCAGTTTCCCAGTCCTTGCTGATGAAAAGCAGCCCACAACCTGATGCTAACACCACCGTGCTTCACAGTGGGGATGGTGTACTCATGAGCAGTGTTAGATTTCTGCCAACCATAGCACTTTGCACCAAGACAAAATGTTCAGTTTTGGTCTCATGAGACCAGAGATCCTTTTTCCATGTTGTCTTAAACATTTCATATTGCTTTTTTTCAATAATGGCTTTCTTATCACTACTCTTCCATAAGCCCAGCTTTATGTATTGTCTGGGCAATGGTTGTCCTGTGAACAGCTTCACCCGACTAAGCCTTGAATCTTTCATTAGTCTTGCCTCTTTTTCTCTTCTTCTTTGACTAATCTCCTCTATACCTGGTCAATGACTGCCGGTGGATGGGCTCCCTCGAGGCAGAGTCGTGATGGTGCCTTTTTATTTACACTTTTTAATAGTGGGTTTAATGCTGGTCCATGGGATGAAGTTTGGGATATTTTTTTATAATGAAGTCTGACTGATACTTTTCCAGGACTTTATCCTTGACTTGGTCTTCATGATGGTATGTTCTCTAATAAACTCTGGGCCTCCCAGGAACATATTTTTTATTGAGATCACATGACATTTAAATTGCACACAGGTCGACTCCATTAAACTAATGACCTTAACTAATTTAGGGGTTTCACACCAACAAGGATGACTTATGCAATCACAACTTATTTATTTATTTATTTTTGTAAATATTCTTGAATATATACAGATTTTTTCCTCCACATCAGATTTCTGAGCTTTTTGTGTAGATTCATGGAATATAAAGCTTGAGTTAAATCAAACAAAACATTGCTAAATCAATTACTCACTTCCAGTCCACGTTTCTCCATGGTTTGTCAAGGGCTGTAAATAAAAAAAAAAAAATACAGAACTCAAAGTAAGGAACAGAAAATATTTTTTAATTGATGTCTTTTCTTTTAATTTGTTAGTGTCCCCTGGCGCAGAGGGTAGTGTTGCCCCCTCACAGCTCCAAAGTTTTACCCTGAGTTTGGGTTAATGTCTGTGTGGTGATTCATATGTTCTCCCTGTGTCTGTATAGGTTTCTGCCCATCTTCTAAAAAAAACAAGTATGGTTTAAATTAAACTTCTAGCTTGTAGCATATTTATATATTTTTTTAGTTTGGCGAAATCCAGCCAACTAAATTCGTTAGAAAATATTGCAGGCAGATCCAAACAAAAACTGATGTCAACTATAATATGTCGATAGCTTGCTAATTTGGAAATAACATGGTTGTTTTAAAACATAAGTCCCTAGCTTACTCTGTCATATCAGCTAGAAAGCTTACCAGAAAGTTCCACAGGGCATCTGGTTAAGACCAACTATGAACTCTAGTTAAAAAATGTACAGGTTAAGGAGTTATTCTTTTGCTACTTCCTTTTCCTGCAGCCCTGAGGTTCTTTTCAGTGCTTTTGAATTTTTTTTCTGTGATCTAGTTTTTGCAGTGCTTTGCACCCCTAGTGATTTGTTTTAGCTTTACGATTTAGCAACTTTCTTGTTAAGATAGCAAACAAATGTACAGTAATACAGGGTGTCCCAAAAGTCTCCATACATAGGGGAAATTAACATTTTTTAGCAAAATGTCCTCCAAAATTTTTCATCCTTAGTTTATATACCATATATTTTTTCAGATAGCCTTTAAAAATGCCTTTGACAAAAGAAGAACGTATTGAAATCATTCTCATGGCTGGAACATGAAGCTGTCGCAAGGTTGCGAAGGACATGCCATTACATGCATAAAACCAGACACGTTTAACACAAGTTTATCATGAGCATGTAGAGGACGTTTTGTAGCTAAGGTTCATTTTGCTAAAAAGTGTTAATTTCCCCTCTGTATGGGGACTTTTGGGACACTCTGTATAACAGCTTAATACAAAGAGCTAAGTTTACTTCAGTGTATCTCTGATGAATTGTTCTAACAAAGTGATCTTACCTTCTGCAGGCACTGCTTTTGATTTCTTTCCACCCATTTTGGTCGATTTTCTTCCTTTGAAGCTGATCTTCTTCACAGGCTAAAGTACATCAACACAATTTTAAGCCAGTAAGATAAATCCAGTGTGATATAGTGGATCACAAGGCTGACACCCTGAGTAACCCAAAACATGTCTTTTACTTAATCAAAGATCACGTTACATTGAAAAGTATTTTTGTATCAGATTAGACATTATGTGAAATCATGATAGGAGCACTTATTTATTTGTCTGCTAGAGCAAAAATAAAAAGGTACTTACCAAGTCGAAGCTCAGTATGACTGTTACAAAAATACTGACGGATTCTGTGCTTTCACTTTCACTTTGCAACCAGCCCTTTCTCTCTCGCCCACACACACACACACACACACACACTTTGTTTATGATTATTGTGACATACTGTATTTGTTGCATGTTGCTGATTAAAGAGTCAATCACCTTCAAATTCAGTGGTGTACAGCCTCGAAGATTACCAGAAGACATTGTCACAAAGCAACTTTACAGAAATCCAGATATAAACTTTTAAATTTAAGTTTAAATTTATCCCCGCATGAGCAAGCCAGAGGTGATGGTGGCAAAGAAAAACCCCATGAGACGACATGAGGAAGAAAAACTAAGAGGAACCAGATTCAAAAGGGTATCTTTTGATATCCTTAATATTCTTACAGATGTGATCACATTAAAAATCTATAAAAGCATCACAAATGATATGGAACTATCAGCATTATCAGCTCTATAAAGGAATTGCTTTATTTGATATTGTTTATATCAGTTGTTTATTTCTGATTGGCCAGTGCAGTTTTACATGTCACTGCACTTAAAACAGCGAGACAACTTTTTTTCAGCGAATATTAGCACATATCATTATAGAATCTTGGCATCTCATGACATATAGGATAATGAGTATCATTACACTGAGTAAAATTCTAACACGCTACTAGATCTTATATTATGCGCATCATATAAATTGCTCAATCCAGAGCAATGAGACTCTGATTCAATATTATATATCAATATTAATGTCATACAGTGTCTTCAAAAGTATAACAGACATCTCCATAACATTTATGATCTCAGATGTTACCAAAGACAGAGGTCAGTTACATGTATATTAAATGTACGAGAACGTCTTTGTGAAGGCCTTTATCAAATTTATTGTCTAAGATCATTCACGTAATCATTGGCACAGTTAATAATCTGCTTCATCGCCTGAAGAATAAGTACGTCCATGTCGTTGTTTGTATCGAGCTCTTCATGGTAGTTCTTGACAGGAAAGATCTGATTCAGGGGTATGCCTAGTATGTTACTGCAACATTGCATCTGCAGACACACAAAACATATAAAAGTTAATACAACTATAGCTTTTGTGATGTGCTTTTTTTCCTTATTATTTTATCCTACTGGATTTAAACGTAGACACACTGGGACTTCCTTTAAACTGTTTCTTTAAACTTTTACTCCTAATTTATGCTAATTTGTTACAAACAAATGTGAGTACATGTGCAAAAATATGCACTTTTCTTTTTTATTCACACTTCAGCACAATCTTTCCTGGACTTTTCTATGCTAGCACAACACAGTTATTTCAAGATATTAATTTTATAAAGCTATTTGAGGCGCTAGACACAAGTAGCATTTTTTAATGATACATAAAGTCAGCACTCCCAGGAAACAAGTACTCACTTATTTTCCATAGTCTGTATTAATGCTCATAAACAGCTTATCATTCTTCTGAGATAAATTATGTTAGTAGTCACTTTTTAGTTTTGTTAATTTGACAACACAACATGGGACCAAGCAGCACATTGGTAGCTAGCAAATGAATTTATGCTTTGTCCACTCCTGATTCTACAATCTCACATCCAGACGTCCTAACTGGGACCTCACTGATGACTCCACAAAGGTCATCAAGTTCAGATGGAAATAATATTTTCATGCTGCTACAATAAATGGAAACACTGCACACCAACAGCAAACAGGATTTATAGCTGAGAGCTTGGAAAGATTTGGCTTAATAACAAAGAAAGTAAATTTCTTGCAAAATTTTTGTGTGTTTATGGAATTTTAAAATTAATTAAAATAATTTTTTCATTAAGTAAAACCTTTCTTTGAACGTACCTTTTCCTTAACACGCCTGCTTTCGTAGATGGCTCTTAAATCCTTCCTAACTAATGCGCACGCCTCATCAACATGTGTCAAGACAACCATATGAGGGACATCTGCCAGACGAAAAAAAGCTTTTACTCTATTAGTCATTTTCTACTCGTTCTCTGTGACAGAATATTTGATTATGTTGCAAAAAAGCTGATTGTAATGCATCATTATTATGTCACATTGCTAGACTACTGTTAATGAGTTTAGTATTCACTGTCCTCTAAACAATAAGCTTTTACAGAAGTAACTCTAGAAATGTGAAACATGGTTAAAGAGGAACAGAATCTTACCTAGATCACTGGCTCTGAACCTGATAGACCTTAATGCTCTTGTAATGCTGTTGCCGAGAAGACATACATGTGTTGCTGACAGGACGGAGACCAGACAGTGAGCTTTATCATTCAGAGCAGGGTTACTAATGTAGTGTGGATCTTCAGCAGTCAAAGGAGAAATGGGGTTAAACTGAAAGCATAGATATAGTATTTATAATAATGTAATTTAAAAATGATAGCAATAACATACAACACAACATTTTTTTTCAATTAAAGAATGACATGTCATATTTTATGTTTATCCTTACATTTTATGTTGCGATACAAGTTAGTTCCTGTTATAATTTCCTTTACTGAAGCTACAAATAGTCCTTCACCATCATGCTCTTTCTTTCTTTCTTTCTTGTGAAATTAATAAGACAAAAAAACCCACAGAAACTCCATGTCAGAAAAACTCGCTGACTGTTACAAAGCACTTACACTGGAGACTCCTTCCATAAATGTTAAATAAGCATATAAAACTTTTCCCCTGGATTTTTCCCTTATCAACCCAATTTGGGTCAAAAAGCTAAACCCAGGAACCGAAATGTAAATACAAGCATGCATTATCATTTGAATTTGTATTTCTTGAATTAACTGAAATTGGACAGTTTACATTTGTTTAAGTTTATTTAAATACGTTTATTTTCTTACCACATAATTTTCTTGCACATGGCCCATTAGAGCGTTCATGACATCATCAGGATGAATTCCAGATTCATCCCCATCCTGTAAACCCATCACATCACTCAGGATAAAAGGTAACCTTCCACCATCACAGCTTCTTATTCCATAGGATTTGAACTGTAAAGAAAACCTTTCAGCATTGGTACAGTCATTTCCTTAAAGATGAGTGATTATACATTTCTATGAAAGTTATTAATAATGCACCATCTAACATACTAGCTGCACAGTTCAACATTTTTTCAACAAGTTATAAAAACACTACATGCAAAAACACGACATGCATACTATAAAATACGCTAACATAATTACTAAATTATCTTTGGTGGTTAACACACATCAAAAGAAGATGCTAATTAGCATTAAAATAGTACACATACACTATGTTATTCAATTGTACATTTTTTTTTTTTTAATCAAACTATCTAAAAGAAATTTTGATGGGACTAACATTGTAGCTAAAATAAAAAAGAAAGAAAGAAAAATCAAATGCTATAAACAAATATATTTACCCTTTTTGTGCAAGACAGCATTGTATTTGGTGCTGCTGGTGCTCTGACTGTAATTCTGTGTTGGAAGACACTTCCTACTGAATTCACAAAACTTGACACTCCTGCCCCCGTATCTCCATGTAGCAAGATCCTTAGATGACTGACCTCTGGATTGCTGATCTGAAAGTCTCTTAAAAATGTTTCCAGCTGGTCTCTTCCACTGTTGAGTTACATAAATATTAATACCAGTACCAGTACTGAAAAAAACAAATGCTTGATTTTAATATTTGTGGTATTAAGCTACATATTGATTACGCTGCTTTATACCACAGTGCTGTACAATTCTCAATTCTGATTGGTCAGAAGGTATTGAATAAGTTTCCACCACAGCAGCTCTGACAGCAGTTCCAGCTGCAAATCACAGGTTTATATTAATGCGCTCTTTATAATATATCATCATTTCTATAGTAACAGCTCATTCACAGGGACTTGTATGGCAGACGCTCCACATGGGATATGGTGACATTTTCTGTAAGGAGACATTTATTTAACCTTTATGGAAGGAGTCTCCAGTGTCAGTGCTTGTGGCATGCGTTCAAGTAGTTTTGGTCAGAAAAAAGTGGTGTTACATTTGACAGCAAAGAAAAAAAAGGTGATCTGCCTCTTCAGTCCACATTTTTAGCCCCCGGATCTTTTTTGGTTTAAAGGTGGTGGTCTAGAAATTATTGAAAAATCCCCCATCTTGTCAGCTTATACTCAAGAAAAATCTGGCAACCTCAGAGGTCTGACATACTAATCTGATTGGGGAGCCCAGAAAATTACCTCTGCAAGTGTGTTACATGACTCTGAATATGAGCAACTTTCCTTGCGTAAATATTGACATAACTTTTGGACTTAAGTTGCCAACTGAATATGGCCCATATCATTTCAACACCGTACTCAGTTATAGCCTTCAGAACAAAATTATGATTGAAATAAAGCTGATTTCATGGATAAAGATTACCGGAAAGTGACCAATTCAAACAATGTGTTTGAAATTAATTGGTGCTGGACCAGACAACATTCCTGGCAGGGTGCTCAGAGGATGTGTAGACCAGCTGGCAGATGTTTTCACGGACATCTTCAACACTTCCCTGAGCAGCACCGTCGTTCTGATGTGCTTTAAGGCCACCACCATCACCCCCGTGCCAAAGAAGTCTCCAGTGTCCTGCCTCAATGACTACCGTCCCGTTGCACTTACACCCATCATCATGAAGTGCTTCGAGATGCTCTTCATGAGGCACATCAAGACCCTGCTGCCCCCCTCACTGGACCCCCTGCAATTCGCTTACCGTCCCAACCGCTCAACAGTTGACGCCATCACCACCACCCTCCATCTGGCCCTCACCCACCTGGACAATAAAGACACATATGTTCAAATGCTGTTCATAGACTTCAGTTCAGCATTCAACACAATCATTCCTCAGCACCTGATTGGAAAGCTGAACCTGCTGGGCCTGAACACCTCCCTCTGCAACTGGATCCTGGACTTCCTGACTGGGAGACCTCAGTCAGTCCAGATCGGGAACAGCATCTCCAACACCACCACACTGAGCACTGGGGCCCCACAGGGCTGTGTGCTCAGTCCATTGCTGTTCACTCTGCTGACTCACGACTGTGTAGCAACGCACGATGAGTCAGCATACAGAGAGGAGGTGCAGCGGCTAACAGACTGGTGCAGAGCCAACAACCTGTCTCTGAACGTGGACAAAACTAAAAAGATGGTTGTTGACTTCAGAAAAGCACAGAATGACCACTCTCTGCTGAACATCGGCAGCTCCTCTCTGGAGATCGTCAAGAGCACCAAATTTCTTGGTGTTCACCTGGTGGAGAACCTCACCTGGTCGCTCAACACCAGTTCCATAACTAAGAAAGCCCAGCAGCACCTGTACTTTCTGCGAAGGCTGAGAAAAGCACATCTCCCACCCCCCATCTTCACCATGTTCTACAGAGGGACTATCGAGAGCATCCTGAGCAGCTGCATCACTGCCTGGTTTGGGAATTGCACCATCTTGGATCACAAGTCCCTTCAGCGGATAGTGAGGACAGCTGAGAAGATCATCGGGGTCTCTCTTCCCTCCATCGCAGACACTTACACCTCACGCTGCATCCACAAAGCCACCAGCATTGTGGATGACCCCACACACCCCTCTAACACACTCTTTACCCTTCTGCCCTCTGGTAAACGGTACCGAAGCATTCGGGCCCTCACGACCAGACTGTGCAATAGTTTCTTCCCCCATGCCATCAGACTCCTCAATACTAAGAAACTGGACCGAACACACACACATACATATATACACACACAACTGAGCATCCTCCTTCCTTTTGCAATTTTTTTTTGCAAGTTTTTGCACATGTTTATGCTGCTACAATATTTATTATACTGTACACAGGCTGCTACTCTTATGTTTACACTATTTCAGCTACTTGTATTGTACTCTTGTACTCTTTGCACTATTGTCACTAGGTTCACTTTTAAACAGAACTGTGTACTGGTCGGCGCTGCACTGGGACTTACTATGCCCATTGTCTGTCCCAGTAGTCATTGTACTGTCTTGTACTGTTTTGTGCTGTCTGCACATGTTTGCACTTGTGCACTTTATGTATAAATTATGTAGTCCCTTGTAGTTCTATGTTGTTCTGTGTTTGTCTTATGTAGCACCTTGGTCCTGGAGAAACGTTGTTTCGTTTCACTATGTACTTGTATATGGTTGAAATGACAATAAACTCCACTCGACTTGACTTGCTATTTTGCAAAGTCTATTTTTTCTCTGTACATTAAACAGAATATTTTTATTTACTTACCCCCAGTCTACTGTCCTCCAGGGACGATCAAACTCTGCAAAACATTGACCCAAAAATTATTTCAAGACAGTATTTTGGTATTATTTTGTCTTAAAAATGGGTTGTTATTACATTAAATATAAAAAACCATACAAAATATCTTGTATCTTGCAGTCTTTTAATCAGTGATGAATTTGATACAAAAAATATGGTGTGCAACACTATTGTTAAATAGCGCATAAATGTGGTGCACAAGTGAAAACAGGGCTCTACTGTTTAAATTTTCTGGAATTTTTTTAATCCTCCAGACTGCAAGTTACATTGCGACAGACGGCAAAGACCGCTGCAACTTCAGGCAAATGCTTTTACTGAAGGCAGACAAATCCAAAACGTGACACAATAGCGTTGTCACAAAACAGGTAAGAGTAATGCGATCAGTAAAGAGACTCGGAAGGACAAAAACCAGAATCCAAAACAAAAACAAAGCAAAAACAAAAACAAATCCAAAGCAAAAACAAGCTCAAAATAACAGAATAGCATACATAAGAAACAAGGCTTGGTATGTTACTGGAAACACTGGACAATACTTTGCATTGTGAAAATGTTGTTGAGGGCTTTATACACTCACCATCCACTTTATTAGGAACACCTGTACACCTGCATATCTAATCAGCCAATCATGTGGCAGCAGCACAATGCATATGTTCACACTTAGGGGTGCTATCCCTTAGTGATCTAATGCAAATTAGATTCCATTCCGATGCCTTCAAAATTTCCAGAAAGTCTGATTTATTTCAGTATTTCTGACCTATTCAGTGCCGGAAAAACAAAACATGTCTCAGGTTTCATGGCTCAGAGGCTCAGCAATGCACAGTACCAAAAAAAAAAAAAAAGAAACACAAAGGAAACATCTCACTTAAACTAAACGGCAGCGAAGCCCTACACTCGCTGACTTAAAGCCAAAGGGATTGCTAATGTTTCCTCTGGTGTTGCCCTATATACCATGCCTATATATCATTTACTATACAATGACATCAGCGCGACTGCAGACATACAGAATGTGTGTGTGTGTGTGTGTGTGTATACGTGTGTGTGATTAAGTTCAAGTGTAAGCAGTCAGTAATCAGGTGAGCTGGAACGTGACACTGAGCAACACGGAATGGTATGAGCGAGTCTGGGGTTCCTTCTTATCCAGATTGTAGATTAATGCCGCATGTCACATAAGCATAAAGAGACTTAGAGAACAAGCTAACCTGGAAATTCTTGCCTTTCCATTTTGTGTTTTTTGTTAACTTGCGAGTAAGCTCCTCTTGGTGTGACTTGCTGGGAGTGACTTGTGACTAACTGCTAAAAGAAAATGAACACAATTAAGCAAACTGGAAAAAAATGATAACGCATAATATGGAAACACTTTATTTAAAGCGTACCTACACAGTAACTTTATAACACATTCATAACCATAAGTATATGCGTGTGATGATACTGGAGGCTTTATGCAACTTTGTCTTTATATGGAAGCGAGAAATAGAACCATCATTGATCATTGAGTTCATTGATTTAGATACTGTATTACTGTATTGTTCTTTTTTTTAATCCATAACTTGCAAATTATTAGCTTGTTTTAACTAACAGCTCATTCAGGAGACTTGCGGAAAGTTGTAGAAGGTGCACATGTACATTGTATTCCACATGAGTATAAGATTCAAGTGTGTTCCATGAAATTAAAATGGTAGTACTTTTTGTCAGCATGCAATGTTCATGATTTATGTGAAAGATTTTTGAATTCTGGTTACATCAGGTAAATCTTAATAAAGCTTCATCTAACAGATCAGCAAACCTTCCCTTTAATTTAAAATACACAGCACCTATCAGAATAATTATGACAGGGATTAAAAGAGATTTTGTTCATTAATATTTTGCAGACAAGACACTTAATGCATAGTGATTAATCTAAAACAGAGGAAGGAAGAGCGATTACCTACCTCTCTCTCTCACGCCGTTTATTTTTCTTTTTTTAATGATAGTGTTCCAATATTCCAAATGTGTTTTAACCTTTCTGAATAAGCAAGTCTGTGATATATGTCCTTATGGGTGCTATCCCTTAGTGATCTAATGCAAATTAAATTCTATTCTGATGTCCTCAAAATTCCCAGAAAGCCTGATTTATTTCAGCTTTTCTGGCCTATTCAGTGCTGTAAAACAAAACATGTCTCTGAAGTGCGACATGCTAATGCCCTAATGCTCCATTCCAAGGTAACTCTCTCTCTCTCTCTCTCTCCCTCTATGTGTGTGTGTGTGTGTGTCAGTAACCTTGCAAAACAACATCCCATTGGCCAGTTTGTCTTACAGGAATAGATTCCATTTCATGTAAATGGAATGGGTTGTACATGTGTGTGTGTGTGCGTGAGATAAAGTTCAGGTGTAAGCAGTCAGTAATCAGGTGAGTTGGAACTTGACACTGAGCATGTGGCTTGGGACGTGTAGTCTGTAACAGCCATGTTTGTAGGCAGCGGTGCATTCTGGGAAGTGGATTTCAACTCTGATTCCAGCGTTCACATGACAGATTGAATAAATGTACATTGAATAATTGTAGATTGAATCACAATTAGTATAATGCAGTGGTTTAAGGTAGGTTGTGTGGGTCCACAAGCACATGTCTGTGCCAGTTTAAGAAGACCCTTTGCCTTTTTCGGACATTGTATTCTCTGAGGTATGTGGGTGTTAAATATTCAAGGCCACCTAATATAAATTAGTAAGCAGGGCTAAGCTCTCCCACTCTTTCAAGGAAAAATACATAAAAATAAGCTTCATCCATATTGTCTTATTTGCTGTTAACAAATTGATTGAGGTGAGTTAATTTAGACAATGGCAGGAGATGATGTTGCAGGACCCTGGCAGTAAAGCAGCAACACTTTTTTTGGACACAACACAAAACACTGAACAAAGACACAAACACATGCACACATTTAGCTAGGACAAACATACACATTTTATTTCAATTTTTAACAAGTTTAACAGTAAATCATGTTTATTTACATGCCAGGAGAAAAGCATTTTTCAAATTTATCTAAGCAGTACTGAGGTTACACTACACCTTTACTGAATCTTTAATTTTGTTCAACTTTATTTGGACCAGTGTTCAAAGCAAGAGAGAGTAAGAGTGAGAGTTACAGGTCTTCCACATAATCATTAGCAAAATTGAAGATTTGCCTCAGAGCCAACAGAACCAGGACGTCAGCGTCATTATTGGTGTCAGACTCTTCGTGGTAGTTCTTTACAGGAAAGATGCAGTTCATGGGGATTCCCAGTAAGTCTCTGCATGCAGACATCTGAATTGAAAGAAGAAAAATGAAGAACAGGATGGAAAAAAGGATTTCATGTTATCATTTAAACAATAACGAAGTCTGTAGCTAAACTCGGCATATTGGGTAAAACTTGACAACTGGGTAACGATACAAATTCTACAACAAGGATGAATTAACTGATTAACCTTCAATAGTTTCCTGTCAGTCAGAGAATCAATAAATGCTTTAGCAAGAAAAAAAACCTTAAAAAGCTTACTTTTTTTTGTTTAGTTATTTATACATATATGTATATATATATATGTGTGTGTGTGTGTGTGTGCGTGCGCGTGTGGGTGTGTGTTTGTATACACAATGTAATTTAATGCAAATTATCTTACAACCTCTTGGATGACACAATTACCACCCAAAGGAATTCAGCATTTAAAAAAATAAACACTTCTGTAATAAAGTGGAGTATTATATGACAAACCTTTTCTTTAATTTTCTTGCTGATGTAGACATCTCTCAGGTTTTGCTGAACCAGTGGACAGAACTCATCAATGTGTGTCAAGATAACCACTTGAGGGATACCTGAGAATGAGAGTAATTTTCTTACAGCTAACGAGGATTAATAATAAACATTATATTCTTGATTATACAAACAAACGAGAACAGAAATAAAAATAATAATTGGGCAACTCCTGCATGTTTTTATTTTGCTAGGTCACATATGCTCATACTAACTTAAGTAAATTCCCTTAAGTTATAAGTGAGATCTTATATTTACATTAGCTTTATCTTTAGGTTTTATTTATCAAAAATTATTCTTTACTTGCCTCATATAAAAGACAATGGAACACAATGATTAATAGTAAAGCTGAGAGTTTTACTCACGTTACTCACCAAGGTCACTGGCCTTTTCCCTAACATCTTTCATGCTTCTGATGACCTCATCACACATGCCATAGATGGTGTTTGCTGATATAACGCTCACCAGACAGTGAACTTTATCATTCAGAGTGGGGCAGCTAATGTACCATGGATCACCATCTCTTAAAGGACACATAGGATTAAACTGAAAAATAGAAAAGTAATTGTTTTTACACAATATTCTTTGACATTCAGGAATATACTTGGACAGGCAGGAATATAAATCATACAGGTGGGAGTATACTTGGGCACGCAGGAATATACTTGGAAAGACAGGAGTATAATTGGAAAGGTTTGAATATACTTGGAAAGACAGGAATATACTTGGATGGGCTGAAATACATTTGGACAGGCAGTGTGTGTTAGTGTGAAATGTGTATTTGTATTAAATAACACATTAACCATACAGGATAGTTCTCTTTCACGTGGCCCAGCATAGCATTAATGATGTCACCAGAGTGGATTCCAGGTGTCTCATTATGTTGTAGCCCCATGATATCATTAAAGATAAATGGTAGGGTGTTATTTTTTCCATCCCTGATTCTGTAGCTTGTGTACTGCAAAATTACAGAAATACAATATTTTAACACAGTTGTAAGATTCAACACAGACTCTTATATTGTCAATCTTAACTGCCTTTAGTTTGTCATATGTTACATAAATGTAATGCATTTATTAATTTATTATCCATAACATTTTAAACTAAAATAGCTACACATGAAGAACATTGACCTTTGATAAATTGATGACAAGTTTTTTTAGCTCTGGAAACTAAACTGGAAACTGAATTGTCCATAACTAAAAATGTCTCCAGGTTACGTATGTAACCATGGTTCCCCGAGGGAACGAGACGCTGCGTCGAAACGCTATGGGAACGCCTTCAGCTTGACCACGCTCTGAATCACATGTGTAATCAGTCCAATGGATGGGCGAGACGTCACGGGCGGGGTGACGTAGCGACCAGGAAGCTTAAAAGCACGAGCGGTGGATACAGCGGCAGCTTCGAGAATGAAGCAGGCGCTCGCAGGGATGCCGGAAGTATGGCACTGAGACGCAGCGTCTCGTTCCCTCGGGGAACCATGGTTACATATGTAACCTGGAGACGTTCCCCTTCAGGAACTCGAGCTGCGTCGAAACGCTATGGGAACGAGTATGCCCACGCTGCCAGACTTACAAATCCCTGCCCAGTGTGGAAGAGCACAGCTAGGGCGAGAGAACAAAAGAGCCCGGAGGGGCTCGCATGTCGAGGCCATAGAACCCGACGAAAGTCAGGAGCATGGACCAACCCGCAGCGTTGCAGATGTCCTGCATAGGGACACCTGCCAGAAAGGCCTTGGAGGCCGCCACACTTCTAGTGGAGTGAGCCTTGACTCCCAAGGGCGAGGGGAGATCAGAGGACTCATAGGCCAGATAGATGGCATCCACGACCCACCGGGCAGCTCTGAGGACGTATGCGTCCAGTGCTCACACTGGACACAACAGTTAAGCCTCTGCTGGTCGGGCTCCCGAAAGGGAGGAGGACAGAAGGCCTGGAGCACGACAGGCCGTGGTGTAGAGGAGGGAACTTTTGGGAATATACCCTGCTCGAGGGTTGAGAAACGCTTTGGCCAGACTGGGCGCAAAGCCTAAAAAGAGAGGGCCACTGAGAGAGCCTGTAGATCCCCAACTCTCTCAAGAGAAGGAGGTTTACAGAAAGCCTCAGCACCACAGCCAGGTCCCACGGAGGGACACGAGATCGTACCGGAGGCCTCAGCCTCAGCGCACCACGGAGGAAACATGTAACTAGGGGGTGTCTGCCCATAAACTGACCACCATGAGGGGCGTGATAGGCCACAAAGACCGCCACGTAGACCTTCAAGGTGGAGAGGGTCAACCCTGCGGAGAATCGGACCTGCAGGAACTCCAGCACTGTACCAACTGGGCAGTTAACTGGGTCGAGCTGGCGGTCTCCGCGCCAAGAAGTGAAAAATTTCCACTCAGGGCGTACATGTTTCCTTGTTGAGGGAGCTCTGGATTGGAGAATGGTCTCAACAACCTCGGTTGAGAGACTGGAAGCTACGAGTTGTGCCCCCCCAGAGGTCACAACCACAGCAAGAGGAGGTCCCTCCAGACGGGGATCTCCCATGGAGGGCCGTCGAGGAGGGAAATCGGGTCCGAGAACCATACTCGGCCCGGCCAGAACGGGGCTACTAACAACAGAAGGACCCCGCCCTGGCACACTCTCTCCAGAGCTCCCGGGAGCAGAGCAATCGGGGGAAAGGCGTACAGACGAAGCCTCTGCCAGGTCTGTACATGGTATCCAGTCCGAGAGGAGCTGGATGAGTCAGAGAGAACCAGAGGGGACAGTGCGATATCTCCTGAGTCGCAAACAGGTCCACCTGAGCCCGGCCAAACACTCTCCATATATGCTTCACCATCTCAGGGTGAAGTCTCCGTTCCCCGGGCCTCGGCCCCTGCCTCGACAGGATGTCTGCTCCCATATTGAGATGCCCAGGGATGTAAACTGCTCCAAACAGGAGTTGTTTCCCCTGGGACCACACAAGAATCTGGTGTGCCAGCCTGTAAAGGGGGGCGCTAACGCAGACCTTCCCAGTGGTTGACGTAAGAGGCCACCCCTGTGTTGTCGGTGCACACCAACACATGGCGAACTCTTAGGTCCGGGAGAAAGTGTTTCAAAGTTAGAAACACGGCCATCATCCCCAGGCAGGTAATGTGCCACGTGAGATGGCGGCCGCTCCACGGACCACGGGCTGAGCGGCCACTCATGACTGCTCCCCAACCGGTGAGAGATGCGTCCGTCGCTAGCATTACACGGCGACAAGGAGCTCCAGCACCGGGCCCTGAGACAAGAACCAAGGTATCCTCCACATGTCTAAGGCACGTAGGCATCGCCATGTGACCTTGATCATGCAAAGCGGGTTTCCCCTCGGGGAGAACCCCTTGGTCTTGAGCCACCACTGTAGGGGTCTCATGTACAGCAGGCCAAAAAGTATCACGTTGGACACAGCTGCCATCAAACCCAGCAGTTTCTGGAACTGCTTTACAGTGAGTGACCAGCCTTCTCTCACTCTCGTGACTGCTGTGAGGATCGACCAATCCGAGCAGGAGACAGACGTGCCTGCATCGTGGTCGAATCCCACACCACGCCCAGATAAGTGGTTCCCTGTACTGGAGAAAGCACACTTTTCTTGGCATTTAGTCTTAACCCCAGCTCTTTATGTGGGCGAGAACGACATCTCGATGCCGAACCGCCGCCTGCTCCAATTGAGCTAATATCAACCAATCGTCAATATAATTCAGTATGCGGATGCCCTGGAATCGCAGAGGAGCCAAAGCAGCATCCACACACTTCGTGAAAGTGCGGGGTGAGAGTGCCAGGCCGAACGGAAGAACCCAATATTGGTAAGCTTCGCCCCCGAAAGCAAACCTCAGGAACTTCCTGTGTTGGGGAAGGATGGGGGTATGCGTCTTTTAGATTGATCGTGACAAACCAGTCCTCGGAGCTGATCTGAGACACGACCTGTTTGATCGTGAGCATCTTGAACTTCAGTCACACGACTGAGCGGTTCAAATGACGCAGATCCAAAATGAGACGCAGCCCTCCACCCTTCTTCGGAACAATGAAGTACCGGCTGTAGAACCCGGACTCTCTGTCGTGAGGAGGGACCACCTCGATGGCCTCCTTCCTCAGGAGAGTGTGCACTTCCTGCTCTGGAGACCTCCGAAGAGGTAGCGAGCCTCTAAGTATCGCTACGTTCCCGGGCGGAAACTGAGAGAAGCGCTCGCCGGAGATCGCTGCGCCCTGAAACACCATAGGTGGCAGGGTTGGCAGATCGATCTCCTGAGGGCACTGAGGAGAGACGGGCACCGTATGATGAGGTGTACACCGCTCTTCCCCAGAGGGGCCTGCCCTCAGAAGTCCTGGGCCACCAGCGTCAGGACTTCTTGGCCAAGGTCTTTTATGACAGAAGACCGGTCCGCAGATCCGGCTTCGCCCTAGAAGACCCCGGCTTAGAGTGTTTTTTTTTTTTTTTTTTGTGCCTCCCAGTATGAGGCACTGGTACGCGGAGGGGGCTGCTCCCGCCTGGCAGCCCCAAGAGCTAGAGAGCGGCGGGGGAGGAACCGCCGGCTCGTCTGAGCTCGGAACGATGAAGTACCGGCTGTAGAACCCGGACTCTCTATCGTGAAGAGGGACCACCTCAATGGCCTCCTTCCTCAGGAGAGCGTTTACTTCTTGTTCCATTACCAAAGCCTGCTCAGGCCCACCAAAGTAGGAAGAACCCCGCAAAAACGAGGCGCTAGAGAACCGAATGGATTCGGTAGCCTCTCTCTACAGTATGCAGGACCCATTGAGACACATTCAGCAGAGGTTCCACGCTGCCAAATAGTCTACTAAGGGAATCAGTCTCTCGAGACTGACCTCTGGTGTAATGAGAGCGGCTAGCTCGGTGCCCTGAAGCGGCGGACCGGCAGGGGACGGCCGAACTATCTGCTCTGGAAACCTCCGAAGAGGTAGCGAGCCTCCCAGTACCGCTACGTTCCCGGGCGGAAACTGAGAGAAG
>CM040479.1:1201094-1245670 GCA_022758105.1 Pangasianodon gigas | reverse complement strand
ATGGGGAATATTGTTTTTCATTAGTGAAGTCTATGCGTCAAAGAATTCAGGCTGTCATAAAAGCCAGAGGAGGATCAACAAAGTACTAATTGTGTTTTTTTGTTAATGATTCCATAATTTTTTCCTCAACATTGAGTGATTCCATACTTTTTTCCTCTACTTGATTTGGAAAATGACATGCCATTAATAAAAAAAATGTTAGTGAATTTTTTTGATGTATGTTTCACAAAGCCAGAATGTTAAGCTATTGAACAAAACCTTTTTTGTGTCATATCTGTGATTTGTTTGTTTGCTTTAAAGTAAAAAAGCTGGATGAATATCCTCTAAGTGTGGTGATTCCATAATTTTTGCCAGGGGTTGTAGTCATTTTTTCCAAAGGGTAAACCAACATTCAGAAACAAGATGGGGAAACATGAATACACCCTATAATTCCGTAACAGGTAGAACCACCTTCAGCAAGAGTAACTTTGTTGCTGTGTCATTCCAGTACGCATGTCTGTTAGCAGTGGCTCTTCAGGGCAATCCCATCATACAATTCAACCAAAAGTAAACATTTTCTAGATGTGTGGTTTGCTTTCACATAGTTCTCTTTTCATACACTTAAATTTGTGTTTCACAAGGCTCAGTTCTGGGGCCACTACTCTTTTCTCCTTATATTCTAATTTTACATTAGCCAGATGACACACCAGCTTAATAGTTTTAAACTTGCTAGGGTAAGATTTCACATTTTAAACATTCAGAAGCCTAAATACTAATCATAAGAATTCAAATGATCAAAAATACAGATTTAGGTTGAATTGTCCTGGAATCTCAGGGAAAAGCAGACACATTCAATGTTATCAAACTTAGTATTTAGTCAATCACTATCATCTGCCTGCTTGTGCCATGACTGTGAAGAGAAGAGAAGAGAAGAGAAGAGAAGAGAAGAGCAGAGCCATGGAGTGGAGTAAAAATAGACAGAAGATGAACTTGAAGGAGGTAAGTGCTTATTATGTTGTACTCAAATAGATGGTTCTCTACAGTGATATTAAGTGCTCCATGTTTAGTATATGCCCAGTCTAACTATTTAGGTAACATTCCAACTAGTTAGGTTACAGGAACGTTAACCTGCAGTCTGTTCTTTTTTTTAAGCAGCAAAATTAGGTTTAAAAGATATTCAATGGAAAAATGCAACATATCTGTTTAACTGAACTAGATCTCATGAACAAATTTTATTAATGTAGTTGAATTCTGGTCAAGTCCCTCTAATAATTTACATTATAGTAGCTACAAACAGTTTTCTTTTTTTTTCTTTCTTTTAAAGTAAATTAAAAAAAAAAAAAAAACTACAGTTTTTCAGGTTAACAAGGAACCGAAAAATGTCACAAAACTTACTGACTGTTACAAAGCGCTGACACTGGAGACTCCTTCTATAAATGTTAAATTAGCATCTCTTTACAGAAAACCATACTAACAATTATAGGAATTAATTTGTTTCATTTGTATATTTTATGTTTTTATATTATAAAAAAAAGAATATGCCTTCCAGTTTAGCTCACACCAACTTTGTGTTTAAATATCAATACAGATACAGATATTTGGAGAGTTAAACAGATACAGAAATAGATAGTTGCACTGCGATACACCCCTAAGGTGTACAAACCCATGGATGATTTGTGTGAACTGTCCCCCAGCCAATAGTCTGTGTTCAATTCTGACCACAGCATCACTGATAACTGGATATTTTGGTTGGTATACTATTCTAAACCTTACAGCTATGGACCCAATAAACTGATAACTGAGTGTATGTGTACGCATGTACTGTATGTGTGTGTTTAATTTATGCATAAAATGTCTGTGGGCAGCATTTCTTAGCGCTGCCAAAGCTCCAGCTCCAGACTCCTGTGTTTCACATGTCCGTTTTTGTTTCCTCCGGGTTCTCCAGTTTCCTCCCAGTAGGTGTATTGGCTGTGCTAAATTGCCACTAGCTGTGAATGAGTTCTATACATAGTGTTCTGTGGTGATATAGATTACCGACCAAGGTGCATTCCGGCCTTGTGGCCATTGTTCCTGGGACAGGCTCCGGATCCACCATGACCCTGACCAGGATAAAGTGCTTAAGATGAATGGATAAATAAATAAATGAATGTGCTTGGCGTCCATAATTCATAAAGTTTATTTAATCATACTTCCACATACTCTCAATATGCTTTACATGGAAGAGGTCTCCAAGGATCATTTCACCAGGGTCAAACACATTAGCCAGTTGAGCATGTACACAAAATAACTTGAATATTACATAGATATATGTTTGTTTGTTTTTTTTTTACAGGATATAAGGTTTAACTCTCTAATGTCCACCTTTAGCAGAATTAATCAAACATGATAAAGGATTGTCATAAAACTAAAATTACCAACATGGAGAGTTGATAGAAATATTGCTCTGTAATTATATAACATATACACTAAATTATGTTCTTTTGGCCACTATTGTCTTGACTGCAAGCTCTCTCCAATGGGCCAATGCATATGCAAAACATAAAAAACTTCTCATTTTGCATCTTAAACACGCACTTTCCTACCCACCCACACGCACACACACACACATACACCCTAAACTCTTTGTCACACACAAACACACAAGAGGGCTGTATTCAGAGATGAGTGCGGATTTAATATTGAAATTGCTCGTTCAGACCGCAGATGTAACTGCAGAATCATGCGCTACTCAGATGTTGTGCAAGAGTTATGCACATGGAGCAGAGTTTGCCTAAAACACAGGCTACGATTTTTTTCTGCATGGAGGACATTGGAGGAGATGCATCTTAATCTGAGACATTGCTTAATTTGAGCAGTGAATTTTTTTCATGCATAAAATTAGGACTTATCTTACAGTGAGCTGTAAGTGTAGCAGCTGAGTGCTCAGTCAGCTTATCCTTGAGCATGTCTTCCTTACAGGAGGGTGCATGGAATTAACCAAACCTTTGTCATTAGTTTATTAATTAGACAAATCAAAACAGCAAACTAAAAGCATGGCGAAATCGTCTACAACCTGTGCACACGTTAAGATTTCATGACTTCGATTTAGTATCCCATTAAGTTGTGCACACAATTAACTGTCGGAGCACGATATAAAAATTAAAATGCAAAATAATAGGATGTGCTGGATCAAGTGCTATTCTATAAGCTGCTGAATAATGAGTGCGGAATATGTTTTATTTTTTTAGGTTTAAAAGTGGTGGTCTAGCTGCTATTGAAAAACTCATCTCGGACGCTTCTACTCAAGAAAAATCTGGCAACTTCGGAGGCATGAACTACACGCAGGTGATTTGAATCATCTGAATGGTGCACTCTGAGAAAACTGACTTGAGCAAGTGCGTAACCCGACTCTGAATATGAATAACTTTCCATGTATGAATTTTGGACTCTGAATACGGCCCATAATGCTTGTTCACATTAATTGGGACTGAAGGGGTGCTTGTTGCATTCCAAATCCTACTCTGTAATCTATATGTCACATTTACACTACATCACGCAGCATCTATAAATGATAAATTATAAATTACACTGCTCTATCTGCTGAAAATCGGGATTTGTCGATGCAGAAAATACACAATTAAACACATTCACACACACAAACAACTACAGTGACAACATAAGGATCACAATATCAGCTTTTTTTGCTTTAAAATATGGATTCAAAGGGGAACCCATTAAATGGCTTGTCCTACTTTTGATTTTGTTGTTTTTTTTTTTTTTAGCTAGCTAGCTAGCAATGTTCCTCAACCTTTAGCGTACTCCTTAAAATATCAGATTTTTATTCCAAATTTTGTCCCGTGTTCCCCTTTGAAATTGGAGTTATCGCCAAACCTCATAGCCAGCTTCACATTAAAGCACAAAAATGGTGATTCCAATTATTATTGAAAAATGAATACACAAATGTCGATCGCCAGTGAAGGAAAGCCCAAACATAGTACACACATAGAAACACACATACACTCTGACACATTGCTAGCATTTCTTGACCTTAACAATGTTTAAATAGTTTGTTAGCATTTAGTTGTGCTTATTTCTGGAAGCAGCATGAGAGCAGTCCGTACATCCTGGCTCCAAAACCTTCACCAAATGTGGATGTTTCTGGATTTAACATTTTAAACCCAAGATCTCTGCCCTCCAGAAGGTCCATAACTCTCCTTGATAAAATCAACAAATCCCTGTTTATCGTATCGTTTATCGTAATTCCCCTTGGATTCGCTTGATCATTAAAGCGTGGCCTTAAACAGATCTGGCACTCAGATGAAGACTATGCTGTGCTTTTCTGTCTATGATTTATTTTGTGCTTTTTTTAATCCAGCATGGCCTCCAACTGGTCTGCGAGGTCATCAAACATGCTTCCGATGTCGTCGAGAATGTTGACTGTGCTTTTATTCTCCATTGCAGAACTGGAACACAAGAGAGAAAAACAAGGATGTGGGATTTCTGTGATAAATACGATGCTAATATGCAGCTAAGGTCTTCAAAGATTCACATAAAATATTCATTTCATGTTCAGTTTTATTAACATTAATTAATATTCTCATACTTATCCACTTATTATTTAATCTAATGTTTGTGTATGTACTTTAATATTTTAAAAACATTTATTCATTTTAATTAGTATCAAAAAATACTGATTAATTGTAATATTTAATGCTGAATAAACAATACTTGTCTTCAGTCATGATCCTTTCCTCTACGACCTCCAGCGCTGCAGCTAAGGAGGCACTGGTCTCGTCCAGCCTTAGCTGGTTTATTTCTTCTTCTCCATGAAGTCTGGCTTCATCCGATCCTCTGGCATTTGGCGCCCCCTGTCGAATTTCCTCTGCAGTTACACCGCCATCTTCTGTTGTGCTTTCGATCTCTCCCTCGATCGGCATCTGTCTGGCCACACCCACTTTCCTGCGCCTGATCAGCGCCTGCCCTGACCCCTCTGTGACCTTCGTGACCTCGTTGGAAGTTCCCATCTCTTGCCCCCTAACCACTGCTACCTCCTTCCTTTGTCTCTTCTGCTCATCATCCTCGTTGTGTTTTTCCACCTCTCGTGGTTCTGCCTCAAAAGGGCTGGGAATGTCCACTGACAGCCCTGCCATGGAAGATCTTGGGGGTTTGACTGGGGCAGATCCACAACCAGGGGTAGAAGGAGTTTGTGGGGTTTGTGGGCTCTGAGCAGGAGATGTCAAAGGTCGTGGGGACAAAGTGTGAGATTCTGCTGGTTTCTGGGTCTGGGTTGATGGACTGAGTACGGGATGCTCCACTTGCTCAGGGAGAACAGTTGAGGAGTGTGGGTGTGTGTTTAGGTCACTGGGTGGGGTAAGTGTGTGTGTTGGCAGGGGCTTCATTTTGATTGGTTTAGGAAGTGTAGGAGGAGGGCTTGGTTTTGGAGATACAGGCGGTGGAACCTTTTTGACCTCCGCTAAAGAGACGAAAACATCAGAGAGAAAATTAGGTATATACACGTAAGATATACAATCTAATTTGAAAGAATCATAAATAATGTCGTGCTTAAAGATAGTAATGTCCAACAAAATAGTTTAAAGTCTAAGTGTGAACAAAATTCACTATGATGTAATTTTGGCACTTTCAGCATGTGTTTCAGGCTGGTTTAGCAATTTTTCAGGAATTATTATCCATGTTAATTTATCAATACCTGTGCTGTGTTGGTTTTCCGGTCCTGGAAGTGGGACTCTCCTAGTTGGAGTGGGAGGCTCAGGCTTCCTGAGGCCCAGAGCTGGTTTGGGGGAAACTGGAGGCTTCAGCGCTCGCTTAAAATCGTCGCTCATATCACCTTCCCGATATACATTTTCCACCTCTGATACAGGTCTTACACAAATAGCAGCATCTGGTGCATTTGCAGCTACATTATCCCTCTGAGAGGGCGCTATTACTTTTGGTCGTCGTCTCACAGTGCTGGTCTCGGTGAGCTGGAACCTCTCGCCACCCAAGTCATGAGGTGCTCGGGGCCTCCTCAAGGTTGCCGTGGCGTCCATACGTGACCACTCTTCTTGAGTGAGCATAGAGCGGGGGCGTGGCTCTGGGGTTCGCCTCACAGGCAGTGCTTCCACTGGTTCATCAGTAATTCTCGGAGATTTGGTAACTTCGCCTTGTTGGGTGCCATCTTGCTGTGCAATGGGGTTCTCATAGTCAGATATGGGGCCGCTGATGGTGCGACGGCGACTCTGGATCTCTTCATCTGAACTCAGAGCATCACGGTTTCGTCTGAGGATGTCCGGGCTCGCCTGGAGGATGGGGCAAATACGCAAATTTAGCATTTCATAACCTTAAGTATGGAGATATACTAATGTCAATTCGCAACAATTTAACTCATTATCAATATAAACCATACGTTAAAAAACAAAGATGAGGAAAGGAACTTAAATATATGTTTTAAAAAAACAGTGTGCCTCCTATTCGTAACTGTTTATCCTTTCATTTCGAATAATGTATTCATATTCAGTTACATCTAATGGGTATGTTGTTTGATTTTATAAAAAATGGTGTTACCTGTAAGTAATTCCTGCTAGCACCTTTGGCTCTGCCTCCTAATGTGGACATTTCTAACATGGCAGCGATATCTCGAACACTTCCCCCTAAAACCCCTGATTCGGATGCAGGGCCACAGTCGCTACGGCGCCGTTCTCTGTACGTTACGCTTAGAAACGAATCACAAGGCTCGCCTTGGTTAACCCCACCCTCATTTAGCAGGTTTCCCGTGGAGATGGAGGAGCAAGAGCGCTTTGGTGGTGTTGGTGGGCGCGTCTTCCTGCGAGGTCGTGTTGTGGCGAAGGATTGGCTACGGTTTACTCCTCCAACATCCAGGGAGGACACAGTACGGTTGGCTCCACCCACCGTGGCATACTTCATGGATGAGTCAGGGAAGGGCGGGTCTTTCCGTCTGGGTAAAGGAGGTGTGCCATCTTCATCTTCCTCAGCTGCGCTTTCTTGGGGAAGGCAGAGCAACGGGACTGAGCGGGCTTGAGAATTCGGGCGAGGGGAGGAGCTTTTGACTTTAGTGGGTGTATGTGGTGGTGTGTGGGCTGGACTGTTGCATGATGCAGGCTTTTTTAGCGGAGGCGGAGCATTTGCTCGCTGTATACCACGCCCCTGGGTGGTGTGCCGTGGAGAGCCACGTCCTTCCATTCCTCGGCGCGTCCTTGGAGCAGGGGTGGATTCTGGAGCATCTTGGTGTTTCGATGTTGTGCTTTCGTCTGACTGCCTTTCCTTACTGTAAGAGTCTTCCTCTTTCGGAGGCTCTCCGAGACGGTTAACGGCTAACATTAACTTCTTCTGATGTCCTGCAGTGCAAAGGAAATAATGAAAAATACGTTGTTGCTATGGTTACACTATTCATATGGTTAAATATATTAAAGGAATGCTCCAATTTAATATCTATTCACTGCATTTCTACAATAGCTTTGACAGTTTTTACCTGTTTTTACTTCACCATATCAATGATTAAAGACATTTTTAATCTGTTTATGTGGAGCGTCCACCATACAAGCCCTTGTGAAAGTTGTTACTATAGTATAGAAATGATAACGTATTAGAATGAGGCCATTAATAAATACTTTGCAGACCTACTGTCACCTGGTGATTGACAATATACTACAGGTAGATATTTGGTTAAAGAACACAAACATAGTACTTTAAGCTAATAATAGTCTCAGAATTAGATTCTTCAGTACCCAGCTTGGTGATGCCGATCTCCTGCAAGTCCTCCAGGGTGATGTCACTGACAAAGTCCATGTTGTCGTAGCCATTCTGGACAAGAGTCTGATAGTACTGACTAAGTCCAATCAGGGACAACCACTCAGCTAGGCTGGTCTACAGAAACATGAAGATAAGGAGGCCATGAAGACCACCTGTCTCCATAATGATAGAAAAACATGACATGTAATACATTCGAGAACATTTTACTAAATGTCTTACCGGTTTCTCTTTAGGTATCCAGTCAGGAATGCTCAGTTTGGTGATCTCGGACAGCATCTTTTTCCTGTGCCCAGGTTTTGTCACCCCAATTGCTGTGAGATCCTGGAGTTCAAACATAAGAGATCAAATTTCTGAATGATTAATCCTATTTTTATCATTAACACAATACAAGTTTCTCATTCAGATTTAATACTCATTCAGAGTTGATGACACTTGGTAGCTAGGTGATGCTAGGTAGTTACTATGGTATCCCAGGTGGTTGCTATGTGATTGCTAGGTTGTTGCTGTGGTATTCCAGGTGGTTGCTAAGGTGTTGCTAAGTCATTGCTAAATTGTTGCTAGGTGGTTGCTATGGACTCCCAGGTTGTTGCCAAGGTGCTGCTGGGTGGTTGCTAGGCTGTTTCTAGGTGGTTGACATCAGGTTGCTAGGTGTTTGCAAGGCTGTTGCTGATGGTTGCTATGGTGTTGCTACATAGTTACTGTGGTATACCAGGTGGTTACCAGGTTGTTGCTATAGTATTCCAGATGGTTGTTAGAGTGTTGCTAGGTGTTCAGAGGTTGTTGCTAGGTTGTTCCTATGGTATTCCAGATGGTTGATATGTTGTTGGTATGGAATCCCAGGTGGTTGCTAAGAGGTTGTTAGGTGGTTGTTATGGTATAGCCCTGGTATACCGTATGTAAGTATGTGTAAGTACCTCTGGTGTCATCCTACTGATGGTCTGAAGGTCGTATCCAGCTGTCAGGAAGTTTGTGGTGTAAAACTGCAGCTGAGCGCTAGTAAGCCATTCAGCCACGGCCTCCGAGCTCTACAACGCAAACAATTCAGAAGTTCTTAATATAAGACTTATTATTGCATGCGGGTGAGTACAATTTTATTTCATTTCAAAATTATAATCTTTCATTCTTTCTATATAAACCAATATTTCGCACAAACACAATCACTTGCCTTGCTTTCTGTTGCAGCACTATCTTTTCTCTGTAGTAAAGGATCAACAAATGTTTTTTTCTTTTCTGGACGTGGACCACCAGGTGTACTCTGGGTAAGTTGCGAGGAAGCTGCAGTCCACAACAAAATGTTATTACTACAGTCCAGGGGATTTTTTAAAACAAAATTTTGAATAGTCGTAATTATAGTCACACTATAGACTGAGCAATCATTTGCTACGCTTATAGAGAAACTAAGTTTTTTCATAATTTTATCCATCAAAAATTAGTTCCTTGTGATAAGCAGTATCTCCGGTTAAGATCTTCAAAGTCCTCCATGCAAAAATAAATAAATAAGTATATAAATAAATAAAGCTATTTTGTGGATGATATTATGAATTAATAGTGTCATATTTATGTGAATAAATAAACTTTTGAATAGAGCTTAAATCTGTAGTTACGTCCGAGGTCTGAGGTCTTGGTAATTACATTAATTATGAATACAGACTTACCAGAAACATAATTATGGAGATTATATACATGAAGAATAATGGAATCTGGACTGGGAATGTCCAGTTAAAAACAGTTCTTGATAGTGGTCTGGACTCGACTGTAAGGTACCTGCACTGGTGTCCTGCTCCAGGAGATGTTCTTTCGCTTTGGCTGACTGAGACAACACGGTGGCCAGCAACTACAACACACACACGAAAATCAACCTTTTAATGAGAGAAACAGTATTTCCATGTAGTTTCTGTACTAAAGGATTTGTTGTGCGTTTGTCGCACCTTTACCCCCTCAGCCTGTGCGTGTAACCCGGGCACGTTTACGCCATGTGTGTTGAGCCCTGGGGAATGTGTTGGTGTGGTTGGGATGGGAACAGGGGAGCTTGCGAGATGAGCATTGGCATTGTCCACCGGACCACTGACTGAAGAGCGCCCACTGGTCAGACTCCCTGTGCTGCCAGCACCTAATGAACAAATAAGGACCAAACAACATGGAAGTAAACAAACCAAAGAAGACACAGTACGTTTTTTGGTTCCATTTTGCATTCCAAGTTTAAAAAATTTGTCAAATAGTCGCATTTTCCATCACAACAACTCATTCAGGATCCCGTTATTTTTAGGGTGTCTTATTTTATTTTCAGTTGACAGCTATATACAGGATACAAATCACATTTTCAGCTACAAATCAGTGCAATAAATGTGTAGATTAATCTGTGTATCATACTTCACTATTTAAGGGTGATCCTTAAATAGAAGCTCATGTCGGTCAACATAAGTCTTTTTTTATGTTTCATTTTTATATTGTGCCTTACTTTATGGTTCATTGTATTACATTTGACAGCAAAGAAAAAAAATGTGCTCTGCTCATACAATCGATACATGCATAACCCAACTCTGAACACGAGGAACTTTCCCTGTGTAAATATTGACATAACTTTTGGACTAAAATTGTCGATTTTGAATACAGCCCATAGTGTATCTGTATGCATATGTAATCTAAAGGTGTGTGTGTGTATTAACTCCATACCTGCTAAAGGTTTCCTCAGTACCCAGATCTCCTCACTGGAACTGCTTTGCTGCCCACTTAACGTCGGGGAGCCATGGGGGCTGGACACAGAACCTCGGGAACCTGAAAAACACACATGCACACACATACACACGCACACACACATTTATACACATCAGTATTCCACTGCCAAAAATTATATACAAAAAAAAAGCAGGACATGATATTAGGGGAACCAAAGAGCAGAATACAGATAGAAAGACAGATTATAAATTATCATTACAATAATACAAAAACATGCTTATTTGATATATAATAAAATACATGACTAAACCTGAGACAAATCCATCTTTCTGTTTGACAAATCTATTTGAATATCAGACTGTATTTGCATATTATTTCCTTCATTATTATCAAATAACACCAGATAATGAATTGTTAACATACACTTGAAACATTAACTGTCTTCGAATAAACCTGATCTGCTTTTGATCCACAGGAACACACATTTTGGCTCGGTGAGGAATGCTGTGGTCTTCTTAGGAAACTATTTGCTGATTCATGAAATAAAAACAGTTATTGGCAGTAGACTCGGCCTTTTAGACGTGACTATGAATCACATTAGCGAATGCATCTAATCCAACATTTATTATGGGTTTTAAACCTCAGATGCGATCTATACAGCCTCTCTAATTTTAATTCTGTTCACTGAAGCAAAATTTACTTCTCTATGGATGCAGAGACTTTAAATTGATCTAATATATCAATTCATTTTACAAGCCCATACTCTGTGTGTGTATGTGTGTGCACTCGTGTGTGTTTGTACCTGTCTCTCTTTTCGGCCCCTCTGAGCGGGAGGAGGGCGGTTCGAACGCAAATGAGCTGCAGGTGGGTGTGTTATACCCGAATGAGGTGAACAGGGGCTGATGGGAAGAGATCAGGGAGGGAGGAGGGGGCAGGGAGGTCAGGGGAAGAGAGAGAATGTGGGAGTCACCGTTCACCATGGCAACTGAGCCAATTGCCGGCGGACGGATGTGTATCTTAAGATACTGCTGAGTAGAGGGTCCTGGGCACGACGGAAATAATAACACAAATGACACCAAAACACAACACAACACAACAGAGGAAGGAAACACAAAATAAAACATGTTCAAGAAAAAAAACAGCTAACTCTAGGCACTAAACTTTATAGATCCTAACAACTTATCAAATTAAAAGAGCTTTTTGAATAGCATGCAAGGAGGAAATCAAAATGTGTGTGTACTGTTACAATAAAATGACAACCATTCCAATGCAAAAGACACACTTACAACAATCAACTATAAAGGTATGTAGTATCGCATGCCTCATAGAGTCATGTATGTAGAGCGAAAGGTGGGGAAATGCATGGATTTCTAAACTAAGGATTCTTTCACACCTATTTGTCCATTTTCCGAGCCCAAACAGAGCAAAATTGATACTTTTGGTTTCAAAACTGCATATAATTCATTCATTTATTTTCCTTTCACTTTTAATTGTGGGGGCCTCAGTGGCAGGAGGCTGAGAAAAGAGTCCAGACTTCTCTATCCCCATCCCCAGATTTCATCTCCTCCTGGGTTGTTTGGATCCCCAGAGGTTCCCAAGCCAACTGTAAGATATAATCTCTCCAGTGAGTCCTGGGTCTACCACAAGGTCTCCATCTAGAGGGACATGCCTGATACAGCTCTACCAGGAGCTGAACTGGGGACATCCTTGTTATCCTTTGAATTTTGAGGATCAGCTTCTTTACTCTGAGGCTCTCCTGAACTGTCATGCTCCTTATCCCATCATGGAGAGTAAGCTTGCTTAGCAGAGCTTTGAATCACCTCCCCCTCCTGAGGCACCAAATGTTTTGCCAGAACATCTTTGGAGCCACCAGAAAATCCCTTTCCCTGGCGTCTCCAAACCCTTTCTATGCCTGAGCTTTCACTTCTGCAACTGCTATTGCAGCAGCCCTTCTGGCTCTTGAATCAGAAGAGCCCTCTGTGAGCATTACTCGGAAAGCGGCCATCTTCAACATGACGGCTTCCCTCTACATTGGTGTCCACCAGTGTGTCCAAAGGTTACTGCCATGACAGGCACCAACAGCCTTCCGGCTTCTTGCAGCTGCCTCTTGGGACACTGGAGAAGTACTTTTATAGGTGTGAGTTAAATCTGTCTTTCACTGAAGCTTCAGCCTGACTCTCCCAAGCAACCTGGAAGGCTCACCTGGGTTTAACAGGTAAATATGTCTGGTGTCCTGTATGTTGAATCCAACTCATCACCAATTGGTGATCAGTTGACAGCTCTGCCCCTTCCTTTACACAAGTGTCCACAAGTATGGCTTCAAGTCAAGGTACCTGGTACCACAAGCAAGCTTGTGTTCAAAGAAAATGTTTGTTATTGACAATCCATAACTTGCACAGAAGTCTAACATCCTTTCACCACTTGGGTTCAAATCCGGGAGTCCTTTCCTCTCAATCACACCACTCCAAGTATCTCCAGGTGGTCTCAATCTAGTTCCAAGTTAACTCTAGCACAATTCAACTTCACTCAGAGTGGTTTGACTTTGAATGCTGACTGCAGGAATTGAACCAAATATGCCATGTATTTTGGGTTTCAGCATAATTTTTTTAGACGTGAGCTGCTAAACCGACCCGTGAGACAAAAACTAAGCCAAAAGACTTAGCTGTAATGCTGCAAACTGCCATGTTCTGAAGATGTGAATCAACAAACAAAAAGAGAAAATGGACACTGGATGCAATACACAAAATTTTTTAACACAAGGGTTATTTATATAATTAGATAATCAATTATTCAGCAACAACAGTGTGTTCTCCGTGGGTGATTTTTGATCTCCATGCCTAATTGGTAAAGGTTTGTGTACCTTTTTTTCACCTTATTTCTGACCAGTGAATAAGAGTTTTTAACCCCACACACATGCTTCAGCCAACTTTCTTTTGCTTTTTCGTTTCGTTTAATTATTTGCAGTGTGACACCAAACCAAACCAAACAGCAAACAAAGCAAAAGTACAAATCTCACTCTGATTCAGACTCGTAAAAGCACACTAAATGAATATCCTTCTACCTGACAGTGATTGTGTGTCTGCGTGCGTGATGCGATGTGTATTTCTAGATGGAATGATCCCAAAACGTGAGTGGGAGGAAAAAGGAGGATGGAAATGAAGACGCGACTGGATAGAAATGGACTCTCGTCATCATCTTTTCACTCTTCATCATCTTTCCATCTCTCTCTCTCCTCCCGTCCGGCTGACCATTCTAATTAAAATCACTGTGTGGAAGTGCTGCACGCTCAGAGGTGGTGAGTGCACACACACACACACAAAAAAAAGCTCTATTGTATCTTCCCACACCCAGATTCGCCACTGACGTTTTATTTATTTATTTTTTTTAAATAAATCTTTGGTATTATTTTTTGTTTTTGTCATTACCAGCTTAATCTATGTGTGGGACACACACAGGCATCTCTTCCTCTCTTATACACACACACACACACACACACACATAAAGCACTGAGAAGTTGCGTGTAGCACATGGATGAGTTAGTTCGCACTAGGACAGCAGCGTAGGTCACGTGATCACAAAAGTCATGTGATTACACTGTAGCGCACCTGCCCTCTTGATGACCTCCACCATGTTGGAGGGGAAGTAGCCGACACGGTCATTTCCTGTGCGGTTGTCATGGATACAGCCTTTCCAGCGGCCATCAGAGTGCTGTTCCAGGACCTGAAAATAAAACGCAAAAACCATGCTTCACTACAACTATTCATCTATAGAGACACATCTCAATCAGAGACATTGCTCATCAATAAGAGCCTAGTATTTATGGATAAAATTTTATGAATGAACTTAAAGTGAGCTGTAAGCATTAGAGATGAGTGCTTGGTCAGCTTAGCCTTCAAACCATGGGCACGTTTTGTTTTGGCTTCATTAAGTTGTGCACACAAATAACTTTCGGAGCATGATATAAACAAAGAAAATGCAAAATAATAGGATGTGCTGGATCAATTGTTATTCTCTGTGCTGCTTAATAATGAGTGTGGAAGCCATTTTGTTCAATTAAACCAGTGATTAATGTGATAATGTGAACTAGAACTATTCATGCAGCAATATATTGGTAATATACTAAACTTCTATTATTCTTCTCATATATTCATTTATATCATTGTATTAGTCTTTTTATTTTTCCTTTTTAAAATGTGTCTTTCTTTATATGAAACTGGGTGTGTAAAAAGAGTGGAGTAAATCCAGCAGATGGCACTGTACACTGTGTTAAGTCTGAAAAAACCCCATTCTCTTCTCCAAGTGTTGCACTCTGGGTAATTACCGTGATGATGTCGCCTGCTTTGATGTTGAGGCTCGTCAGGTCGTAGTTGTTGCAGTAGTCTTTGAGCGCCCTCACCTGCATGGCTGCAGAGGCATCTGCATGCACACACACACACACACACACACAGACACACACACACACTGTTTTGTATATAAACTTAACTTATTAGTATCTTTGTATGTGACATGATGTAGGTATTTATGCTTATGTATAATAGTGGATTACATTTTACAATTACATTTTATACCACAGCCTTATTGAATTCTGGATTCTGACTGGACCAAAGCTGTTGCTTAATATAATATCATTATCATATACATTATCGTTTCTATAGTAACAACTTACAAATGAACTTGTATGGGGGGACACGTTGTGTAATCTAAGGCTAACAGTAAACAGATTAAATATGTAGAAATTAAGAAATGTATAATCTGGTAAAGATATAACAAGATTTTCTGTAAGGCAATGTTTAACATTTATGAAAGGAGTCTCCAGTGTCAGTGCTTTGACGGACAAAATATGTTGTCTTATTAACTTCAAAAGAATGTGAGGAAATGACTGTAATATATAAGCTGCTATAACGTAAGCGAGAACAGGAACTAACTTGTTTCATGGACATTCCATTATATTAAATGTAAATGTAGGAATAAAACACTTCACCACATGCTGTCATAGAAACACATTCATTCATCATTGATTATTTTCCTATAACAGCACACATTCATGTAGCTAGTGTACAGTATGTACATAGAAAGAGTGAATAATTTTTTTATTTAGTGTTCTCATATATTGTACACTCGTAGAAAATACAAAGCCCTTACAGGTTCTTTGGATATCCATCTGGGGGAACCTTTAAAGGTTTTATGAATTGTTTCCCAAACACAAAAGTCTTTCTCTGGAAGCTAAAGATGCTTAATTATCCAACAAACCCTTAGGAAATGTGCAGGCTAATTAATAATTAGCAAATTAGTAAAGTCTGACAGGTGTTTTGTTTTTAAGAAGAAGCAAATGATGTATAAATTAGGTTCATAGGGGCAGTGATGCAGCGTGCCACCATATCAAAAAATATTAATGTTCACAAAGTCCCCATTTACCACACCATACATTTTAAATTACACTGAAATGCTAATTACCTCTTTTGAGTGACCAGTGATTTAAAAAATGTTGCTATTTTGCTTTTTGTGCAGTTGTGGTGCAGGACACTCACTGTCCCATTTAGCTCCATAGAGTTATTATTGCACCTAGTGGTCAAATATGGGAACTGCAACAAGTGCTAATATGTAGAGGTCCATTGGGGCAGGTATCACGCTGCCCCATGCTCGGGGGAGAAGCAACACAGTTGAATAAAGGTACGTCTAAAACCGCTCAGAATGAGCTGTTTGTTTCGATGACTGTATGTTGTTGACTCTCAGCTGTCTGTTACAGGGCTACTCTAAAAATTCCCTAGATAGTAGCTTCAAGTGTGATAGCCTCTCGAGTCCATTTTGTTTGAGGTTATGTCATTATTAATGTCGTCCTACAACTAAATCTATACTCTGATGTACTACTACTCATATGTTCACTATAATGGAGTGAAACTCATTCTCTCTCTCTCTCTCTCTCTCTCTCACTCTCTCCATACCTCTCAGCATCTGTTTAATCTCTCGGCTGGCTTGTGTTGTGGTGAACTGGTTTACGATGTCCAGTGCCGTCTGGCAGTACGTGTTCCTCACACTGGCACTAATACCACTCTGAAAAAGAAAAAAAAAATGCATCATTTACATTCCGAGTCATAAATACCTTTTTACATCATTTTTTTTTTATATTTAATATTTAAAATAAACAATATGTTGCACATTTTAAACACCAAATGTACACACATGCACACACAGCTATTCATGTGGCATTGTGATACTCCAGAAATTTGAATATATTTGATATTGCAAGTCATTTTATTTTACTTAATCTTTTTCATTACACTGTTACTTAAATAATTATTGCATTTTTTAATTATTTAAAAATACGCTTTTGCATCACATTTACGTTGTTTACTCTTATTAATTCAATTATACCTGTTTTTTTCTTCAAGTGCTTTTCCATAATCACATATACTAAATATTGTACATAGAGCTTCATTTTATCTTTATGAAATTAAAATGTTTTAAATTAATTTATTATTTATGAAAGTTGCTAAAGAAAAAAACTTTTTTATATATCAGTGTAACAAACAAAAGTTTTGCATTTAAAAAAAAAACACATGCACACACAAAATATGTATACTCACGTCTAGAAGGAGGCGAACGGCTTCAGTTTTTCCGCAGAGTGCAGCCTCGTGCAGCGCCGTGCCAGATTTAGTCTGCCGGTTTATGTCTATGCCAGCCTGGATTAGCAACCTGGAACAAACACACACACACACAAACACACACATGGCTCAGGGTTTATTCCCATATCTACTGCAAACACAGTGAGTCTACGAGTGCATTTGCGCCTGCAGCTATTGGAATGAAAACAAAGAATTTGTCAAGAGAAATGTAAAAAATTCTAAAATACTGTACGTTGTAGATTTTATGCCTGTTTTAATCAGTCTCAAGATTCTTAATTTAGTAGGGATGTAACGATACGGTGCATGGTATCATATCATCTTGCTTAGTAAGAGGCTCTCGATTCGTTCCGTCTGCGTAAAACAGGTGTTCATCTTTAAAATACAGGTCAGGTGCTGGAAAAAGTAACTTCCAGGGAAAAAAGAAACATTTCTCCTTAGCATGCTGTTTTCACAAGCTAATACGCTAGCATACTAGTACTTGCATATTAGCTGGCGCTAATATCACTGATGGCACTTCTCAGCTTATATATAATGTGGAGAGAGACAGAGAGAGAGAGAGAGAGAGACACAGAGAGAGAGAGAGAGAGAGAGAGAGAGAGAGAGAGAAGAATGCAGTATACAAAAACACATTTGAGCTACAGAGAGTTGCATGACTTTAGATACGGCCCCCTGTAGGGTTGCCAGGTGTGCATTATTTACCCCATAAATGGAATCATTTGAAAGGTTATGGTTAGAAAAAAATTATGTTGGGTAAGACACAAAGACTGGCATCAAGTCTTTCTGTGCTTTTTTCTAGAATTTGGGGTGGAAATTTTGCTGAGACCTGGCAACTCTGCACTCCAGTGAACACTTGGCCAGAGAGCTAATGTTTAATTTTTGTTCCCTTCTAATGCACAGCTTTCGTTTGATTATATGAAGTTAAGAGTCTGACCGGATCATACACACACTGTGTCATGAAGTTTTAAGCACGTGCTGTATCAAAAATCGTATCAAATTTCAATATAGTGACCATAAGATGTAGCTAATGACCTCAACTCACACGTGAGTTGACCAAAACCAGACAAGTTCTATTATTAGCCCTGGGTTTACAACGTTTAACATTGTTGTTAAGTATATTACAGTTGACGTATGGACGTCTGCTTGAGCGATATTTTAACGTAATGATTTATAACCACACTGTCCAGTATCTTCTGTTTTAAGTCAAGGTTTCTAGGTATTCGTTTATCATTCCTCTGCCTTTGCAGCGGCGCTTAGCTGAGCGTGTTTATGATTTATTTAGAGCGCTATCTTGTACGAACCACTAATTAGCCAACATCCTATTTATAGAACGGCTTCATTTGTAACTGCGGTCTCTTTATATAGTCTAGTGACTCTGCTTTACTCTGAGTCTGGTTTAAGATTTCTCATCCATTCATTCCGTTGAATTATTCTACATTTAATAGAACTTTTGGCTTTATTTCTTCATATGAAGAATTATTATATAATAAGAATTATTATATTCTATTATATTAATTATTATAAGCTTCAGTAAAGAGGTACAGCTTGATGTTTTGAAGTCTAAATTGTTTATTTGTGCTGTTACCAAAAATGGACAGTTCCATGTATATTGTATATGGTAGTGGAAAACAAGCAGTTCATGCAAGCAAAAAAAAAAACAAAAAAAAAAACATGTGGGTATGGATGATGTACGAAAAATAATCCACAACATGAACGCTAAGTTGACTATTTTCCTATATACGCACACCCTGTTGTGTTTTATTCCTCTTATACCACAGCAATTTCCCGACTACTACATTTTATGTCTTATCTATTAAAAAAAACAACACATTGTGCTTTTTATCCCTTTATATTTACATTTAATGCCTGCGAGACAAGTTAGTTCCTGTTCTCACTTACGTTATAGCAGCTATAAACAGTATAGCTCTCTAAAAGCAGGGGGTTTTCTTTTTTTTTTTTTTTTTTTTTTTTATCGAGAAACCACAAAGCATAAACTCCTCTGTCCTGAATGCTGAAACTGGAGACTCCTTCCAAAAAATATTAAATAAACTTCAACAAATTATACAAGTATTTTTTTGCGTTTTGCCATTAGGCTTACTTGTTACTATAGAAACAGTAGAGTATTAGAACAAGTGCATTAATATAAATCTACAGATGAAAATTAATCAACACCTTCTGACCAATCAGATTTGAGAATTCAACAGCGCTGTGGTATAAATACATATAATTCAGCTTTACTACATTTAGTTGACTGGGACTAAGCTTGTCTAACAAACCGTATTATTTATTCGGACCTGCTAATGCCCGGTGAAGCACTTTCTTTTAGAAAGACTCAAAAGTCCTGACCTTTACCCTTTTATCCTCACTAAACCCCTAACATCTGTCCATTCTGTCACACCACCGCAATTTTAACCATCCCTTGTGGTGTCATTATCTCCTGGTAACACGATTTAGTCCGTTAGCCAGTGATGATGCTAGCCAGGTACATCTGCTGTCACAGCTGCGACGATATAAAGTTGAGTTATTTAGCGCTCGGCTCTCACTTGATGATGTCGATGTGTCCGTTTTTGGCGGCCAGGTGAAGAGGGCTGATGCCATTGGGATCCGACGGCTTCGGCTCCAACATAGCGGCGCACATATTGCTGTTCAGGAGTAGCTGCACCACCTATAACACACACACACACAGAGAGAGAGAGAAATCTTTTAGCTCAGCTAAGACGACCTCAAAAGTCAGAGGTAATTAAGAGAAACTGACCGAGACGCGACCAAATTCGCAGGCCAGGTCCAGAGGGGTTTTTCCAGCGTGATCTCTGATGCAGGGGTTGGACTGGTGCTGCAACAGCATCTCACTCTACAAGAAAAACACAATCGCTATCACGAGGGTAAAATGTAAACATACATTTTGTTATGAGTTTTCTGTCAATATTTACATGGGGAAAGTTCCTTGTATTCAGAGTCGGGTTACGCAGTCGGGCGGAAATCCATTTTTTTTGGTTTCTCTTAAAAAGAGTTAAACACGAGCACTTGCGGGATAGAAGGAAGAAGGAAGATGCGGACTGAAGAAGGAAATTGCGTTTTATTTCCTTTCCAATTCTATCAAATGTAATACGAGGAAAAATATAAAAGCAAGAGACAACTTAAAATGAAAAAATATATATTAAATATATATAAATAATACGATGGGCAACAAAGAACTAAATCTTATGAGTCTAGTATAATGGAAATGCATTGCTGCATGAATAGCATATTTGGTTTAATGACAAAATGGTTTCCATGCTCATTATTCAGCAGCTTATAAAATAGCACTTGATCCAGCACACCCTATTATTGTGCTTTTTTTATATAGCTAATCATGGGAAAAACTTAACTTTCTCAGACGACTTAAGTTTAAATGTTACATCAATATTAACTTGAGGAAAGTTCAGAGTGTTCAGAGTCGAGTTACGCAGGAACTTAAGTTAGTAACATTTATATTACAGAAGAATAATCTCATTCTCTTTAGACATAAATGTGTTATTTTTTAAGAAAACTATTTTACATATATATGCTCCTGAGCACTCACTCCATCATAATGGCCGTGTTGAGATGAGAGGTGCAGCGGAATCTGTCCCTCATCCGATTGGCTGTTGACTGACGATCCCGCCTTCAGCAGCATTTTCATTGGCTCGCATTTTCCCTGCCAGGCAGCGTAGTGCAGCGGCCGCATCCCTGACGACGAAGAGCAGGAGAGGTCATGAATGTTAAGTACAGGGAATTTTTTTTTTCTTTAATGAGGCAGAACAACAAATAGACATCTTCCAACAGCGTGTGTGTGTGTGTGTGTGTGTGTGTGTGTGTGTGTGTGTGTGTGTGTAAATGTGTATTACTTTCACCTTTCTGATCTTTGATATCAACGACGGCTTGTGACTCCAGAAGCAGAGCTATCAGCTCCATATTACCATTCAGAGCAGCATGGTGAAGGGCTGAGAATCTGCAAAACACACACACACACACACACACACACACACACACACACACAAATGCATAACTTTTTTTTTTTTTAACAAATGCAGTTTTGCAATTTTTTTACACACACTGAGCTTTGTTTGTTCTTAAACACACACACACGCACACACACCCGTAACATTTTTTAACAAATGCAGTTTTGCAATTTTTTACACACACACACACAGAGCTTTGTTTGTTCTTAAACACACACACACACACAACTTTTTTTTAACAAATGCAGTTTTGCAATTTTTTCACATACACACAGAGCTTTGTTTCTTCTCAAACACACACAATGCACACATGCACACACACACACGTAACTTTTTTAACAAATGCAGTTTTGCAATTTTTTACACACACACATGGTGCTTTGTTTGTGCTTTCTCCTCTCCCCAACTGACAAACCGAGCACCAGACTCTGACCTACTTCCATTAATAAGAACTTCACACACACACACACACACACACTGTACATCCTTCATCCATTCATTAACCCATTAACCACTTCTTATGTGAGAAAAGTTACTGTTAACACCCTGAAGTTGATTATTATCCTTTAACATCCCATCTCCAAACAACATGCACTTTTTATCTGTTTATAGCTACATTTAATGTTGTGTAACGTCCTCAAAACAAGCCTCACTTACATAGCTATAAACATTCGCTCCCTCACCAGCTTCTCTGTTTTGAAGTTAACAAAACAAAACAAAAAAAAAAGAAACAAAAAATAAAGCTTGTCATGTTACCGAGAAACGACAAAATGCGTAAACTCGTCTGTCCTGAAAATGGTTACAAAGCGCTGACACTGGAGACTCCTTCTATAAATGTAAAATAAACATCTCCTTACAGAAAACTTCACCACATCAACGATTTGAAGTCCCTGTGGATCAGCTGTTACTATAGAAACCATAACGTATTAGAACGAGCGCATTAATATAAAAATCGCAGCCGGAATCACTGTTTCAGAAAATTTAAATAATTTTGGACTGACTTTTACGTGCATTCTTGGAGAAGGGTCTTTTATACACCTTACACTGCTTTCTGACCTTTTTAAAGTTTTAACATGTTAAAATAAAATCTTTTTTTTAATGAAAATGTTTACTTTAATTCAAATTTGAATTCCAATTTTATTTGTCACATACATAACCATACACAGTTCGACAGTGAAATTCTTTATACAACTGTTCCGACATAAAATAAAAAAATATAGAAAAATATTAAATATAAAGAAAAATATATGCAAAAAAAATATATGAAGGAATTAAAATGTGTGTGTGTGTGTATAAGAATATATAGAATATAAAAGATTATACATTATATAATTAATTAATATTGATATTATAATTAACATTAGTATCAAAATTATAATTAATATTAGTTAATTAAAATTATAATTAATATTAGTATCAAAACGAGAGTGCACTAAGCACTTACTGTGCACGTCTCGTTCTCGAGAAGGAAATGTAATTTTCACATCAGCATTCAGCACAAGCTACGTGTTGACCACTTCATTATCTCGCACTTTAAAAAGAGGAAAGGTTTTAATACAGGCTGCTGATGACGAGTTCAGCTACAAGCTTGGACATGCAGCTCTATTCAGATCACAAATTATTTTTTTTGCTTATTAAAATATCTTTGCAACAGAATAAAGAATAAATATAACTCAAGCGCAAGGTCACCAAAGACTGTTATTTATTTTTTTAACTATATATAAAAAAAACCTTTAAATATCACTTAGCGATACTCAAGTTATTTTATTTTTCCTTAAGAAAGAAAGGGTGATTTTATGCAGTTAAAATTTTAGACATTAGCTAACATTAATTTTGAAATATAGCAACACAGAGGCACTACGTAAACATAATCTATATTGTCGAATATTAACAGTTAATAGTAAAAATAATCCTTCAGATGTTGTTGTAATAATTAGTAATTTCAGCGTCGTAGCTGCTCATAGTTGAAAAATTAAAGGACTACTGACAGCTCTGTTATGCTGCGGGGGGCATTTATTTATTTTGTTGCCATACTTTGCATCCACGCATCCCTTAAAACAATACAATTTCCTTCTGATTGATCACCTTTATACTATGCTGAAACATTTCTATCTTGATGGGCGTGGTCTCTTCTAGGATGACTCCGCCCCCCAAGCGCAGGGCACGAGGCCTCACTGGTGGATGGTTTGATGAATCGATGCAAAGGAGCATTAAAGCTGCTCTGGAGACTTGTTACGGCCCCAAACCAATGAACTAATACACGTTACGTTGTTTTTTCCTTTAATTTGTCACCTGTTTGTGTGTATGTGTGTCTGAACCAAACTTACCCGTCTGTGTCCTGAAAATTCACGTTGATCCGCTTGGCAGAACCCAGGAGCTCTGAATGACAGAAACAGGAACAAAATAAAAGTAAGTCTTCATTACTTGACGCGAGATTCCCATAATCTTACACTTCTGCTAAGCCTTACGACAAATTATCTGTAAATACTTCGTAGCTGATAACTGATTTAAGTGATTTTATCTGTCATTTCTGCTAATTGTAAATAAATTGTGAACTGTAGCTCGGTCAGCTTATCCTTCAACCCGTGGGCACGCTTTCTTTACAGGAGAGCGTATCAAATTAACAAAAATGTTATTATTCCGTTAATCCGACAAATCAAAATAGCAAATTAAAACCGTGATAAAATACTGAATTATGATTTCATGACCTCATTTTAGTATCTTGTAGCTACAATTAACTATCAGATCAAGATATAAACAAATAAAATGCAGAATAATATGATGTGCTGGATCAAGTGCTATTTGAAGAACGAGGGGAAGCCATTTTGTTAATGCTATAAAAAAAGTCATATTTTTATCTTAGAGGCGTGAAACACATGAAGGTGATTTTAATAATCTGAATGTGGAGCTCAGAAAATTGACTCGATCACGTACGTAAGCTGACTCTGAATACGAGGAACTTTCGCAGCATAAACGCTGACGTAAAATCTTGGACGTAAAAACGTCTTTAATAGCTTAAATACTGTAGTAAAATGCGAGGATGGGTTGAGGGATTCGTCACCAGAGGGCGCTAACATTGCTTGAATAATTTGCACTGAACCAGAACGGCGCTACTACGCTGCTACTACAAACAGATTATCTGTTAATTTAACAATAATCGTAATGTTTTTCAGAAAGACCGACGCAATTTATTTCTAAACACCAATTCGTTTCTAAAAAAAAAAACGTTTTGCGGCGTCTTTAAAGTACGTTAATGTTACTTATGTAGTTCTCTATTTATAATCAGGCTGCAATTTTAGTCCTGGAGAGAAAAAAAAACAGGATGCAATAAAGATCTCATAACATCGACGCAATTTCTGTCTTTATTACCCGTTAGCTATTCCGTTGTGTTTTGCGTATCGAAAATAAAAACGCTAGCGCTTGTAAAAGTGTTGATGAAATTTCACTGTAGGGAATCCTAAAGCAGCAGGTAGAGCTCTCTAGTAATTACACATGTACGAAACTTGCATCACAGCTAGTTATTAGCCCCACACACACACACACACACACACACACATATATTAAACGGTTCCACTAGAGTAAAAACGCCCGATGGTCTGTAACGAAATGCATTTTATATTTAAGAATCAGATTCCGTTACCAATCGCTCTAGTCTCCAGATGTGAACGCAGCATGCCAGATTTGTTGTGTGTGTGTGTGTGTGTGTGTGTGTGTGTGTGTGCAAAATGAGAGTGGTCCAGATGGCAGCTTTCTCAGAGGGAGTGTGAGACTGAAAACGAGAGGGATGGTGTGTGTGTGTTTGTGTGGAGGGAAGAAGATTGGAAAAATATGTAAATGCTGGAAGATATTGCGTTACACAATGAAAAAGTATTGTGTGTGTGTGTGTGATTATTTTGCCTAGTGTATGCACTGTTAATAATGCTTTTATTATATTTAACATGCTCATGAATCCAGTCCGTGTGTGTTAACGAGCATTCTTCACACTCCGTGATTTCAGATTAATTAATTCGAAACTAATTAGCATCCGTTAGCTCATTACGAGCTTTTTTTTTTTTTTAAATGAAAATGTTTAATAGCTTTACAAAGAGATATTTTGGATCAATTACACTCCTATAGATACAATGAGTTACTCTCTTTCTCTCACACACACACACACACAAGGTGGCTTAAAACACCTGATGAAAAATAAAACAGCAACATTTAACATGGAGCACTACATCTCTATGGTGACACAAAGTAGGAGGAGCCAGTTGTATAACGTCGAAAGGAAAGTTTCCACACACACACACACACACACACACACACACACCTGAACACATGCACACTCGGCGTGAGGCGTTTGGGAAACAGTCAGACGTGATAAATTATTCATATCTTTATCACTACACGCTCCTAGGAGATAGTTTCCATGGAAACCTTGACCTTCCTCATGACGATGACGATGATGATGATGATGATGATCCTGAACTGAGGTTTGGATCTGAACGCACGATACGAGCTGTTGATTCATTTCCTATAACAGCATTTCCTCTGACTGTAGTTCCGTCTGAATCTCGAATCACAGGTTTATTATAAACTCATTCGTTCTACTACGTTGTCGTTTCTATAGCAACAGGGACTGGCACGACGGACGCTCCCTCGCTTCCTCTGACCGCTACAAAGCGCTGACACTGGAGACTCCTTCCATAAATGTTCAATAAACATCTCCTTGCAGGAAACTTTACCTTATCAACGATTACCTGTTTTAAGTCTCTATGAATGAGCGGTTACTATAGAAACGATAACGTATCATAACGAGTACGTTAATATAAACCTGCGCTGCTGTTATAGAAAAAGACCGAACGCCTCCTGACCAATCAGAATCCAGAATTCAGCACTCAGTGTGTCCTGCTTCTGTTTTTATCTGAAGAGACGTTTAATCTCTCCTCTGTGGAACAATCTGGGACAAGTGCTGTAATCTCAACAACACACACACACACACACACACACACACACACACACACACCCTCTATTCTCAGATCCTTTCGCTATAAATGTAATCATGTCCTGCATGATGTGGAGAAAGTGTAGACGTGGACTTTTCTTTTAAATCTGATTTCTCGTTTATTTTCACACTTTTCTCACTTATCCTGCATGTCTATTGCTGCAATTCTTTCTAGCATTCTTTCTTTTTTCTTTCTTTCTTCTCTTTTTTCTTCTTTGTTTCTTGGGTTCTTTCTTTCTTTTTCATTTTCTTGTTTTTTCTGTTACTTTCTTCTTCCTTTTTTCTTTAGTAGATTCTTTCTTCCTTGTCTATTTGTTTTCTTTTTCCTTCATTTCATTATTTCCTTCATTTCCCTTTCTTTCTTTTTCTTTTTTGTTTACTTTCTTTTTTATCTATCTATTTTCCCTTTTTAATTTCCTTTTTTGTTTTGTCTTTCTTTCTTTTCTTTTCATTTCTTTCTTTCTTTATTTTTTCCTCCTTATTCCTCCTTATTCCTCCTTTTTCACTTCTTTTTCCTTCTTTCTTTTATGAGAAACTTTCTACATTAAATTAACTTTAAACTTTAAGCTTTTTAAGAATCTCGGTTTTCAATTGTTCTGTGTTTATTAGTTTTCTAACTTTTATATCTTTTCATTAAAATTATTACTTATTTTATTCATATTTTATTCACTCTAAAGCTGTTGTTTCATACAAACAAACAAACAATATAAATAAAATATATACATATTTTTTTATTTTTTTATTATTTTTAAATCAATCTTTAATGAATGTATTTTATTTGTTTACAACTTTTCTATATTTTAATTCAAATTATTAATAGCATTTTCATAATTTTAGCATGAATATATTTACACACACACACACACACACTTCATTTAATGAGGGTCTAGTTAGAGTAGCAATAGCCTGAGGAGAACGCATGAGAGAGTGTGTGTGTGTGTGTGTGTATGAGAATGTGGCACAATAATCACTTTTTCCACTTGCCTGACCTCATATGTGACGCACGTGTCGATTTCATGTCGAGTGTGTGACAACAGAGATACACTGAGCCAATTTCTCTCCTCGCTCAGCGACTCTTGCTTGCATCACTCACCCAGTTACATCACTCACATCACCATCACACGCTTCAACATGCCTGTGTGGGCCAGAAGTATTGGCACCCTTGGTAAAGATGGGCTTAAAAAAATAAAGTTTTGAACAAATTTAGTTAATTCGCTTAAAAAAAGAGAAATATAAACTTTAACTGAAGTAAATTTATTCGGAGAAAATAAAACCTCTTAACTGCACACTTACATGAGCACTTTATAGACTGTGAGTGTGAGACATCGCTGTGACATCACACACGTGCTCATAAACCTTTCTGAGCCGACAGAAGACGATCGCGATTACGAGCAGTTAAGACGGATAATTGATCCGAATTGATCCGTTTTTGCAGCATCCGTTTCGTCTCCGCTAAGTAGCTAACTATCATATCAGTAAAATTTGGCTTGCTCACTAAGAATTTAACAGGCTTAGCTTGCTAGTTAGCTAACACAGCTAATTTATATTGCTTTAACAAAACTACAGTACGTAGCTTGGCTAACATTTACATCATGAAACTAGTTAGATAAAGCTACGAGTTACAGCAGTTGCCTTTAATGGAAATGTTTATCTAGCTAACTTTGATCAAGTTTACCTTACAACTTACAACGTTGTGATCATAAAACGTTACGTCTTTTGCAACCAGGTTGCGTGCGCATGTATTTCTGTTTATAAACACTAACGGGGTGTATTTCTTCTTTCTTAATCATTTGCGAATTAGCATTAACATTAACGTTATTTATCTGGTTTTGTTAAACTTTTCATTTGTTCAGGGTGAAAAAGTAACGTGAAAGTAACGTAAAACAAAATAATCACTTCAAACTGTCATATTTATAACCATGAAGTAATAATCACCAGATACGCTGTAAAAAAAAAAGAACTGCTGTCACCATTCAGTCATGTTCATCGCTTACACGGACATTTATAAACGAGGAATTTTATGTAGCTGGACATCTTTCACAGATTTAGTCGATTACTCTTAATCTAGTTGATATTATTCTTACCATGTTAAGCTTTTTTTTTGGACTGGAAGTAGCTAATCTGTTAATGTTGTACTTAATCTTTAAAATTGTAAAATGTTAATATTTTTTCTAAAAACAATTGTCAAATTTGTCTCCTTTTCAGTGTTTAGTATTTCAATTTCAGTGTTTATTTTTTATAAATAATTTTTTTAATATTAAAAAAATGTTAAACCGTATAGACATTATACCATTATATCATATAAAATACATACTACAACAAATCATTATATAAATTGCTTTTTTTTTTTTTTTTTTTTTTTTTTTTAAATCCTTTATATGGTTTGGCCTGAATCTAAACTAATTTTTGAAACCTAAAATTAATTTTTTGTTTGTTAAAAATATTCTGTTTCTGGTCAAATTTCCCCTCAGTAAATCAGGTGGTGCTCTCTCTCCTCTCTCTTTTCTCTCTCTCTCTCTTCTCTCTTTTCTCTCTCTCTCTCTCACGAGTGCATTGATGTTTCATGGCTTGTCGAGTTGATGCGTTCTGGCGTATACTTTTCGCCTTGCTCTGGAATGTCCAGATCACTCTGTACGCTGACACACACACACACACACACACACACACACTGTGCAGAGGCCCTGAGAGGATGCACTTGGACAAACAGATACATGCTGATGAGGGGAAATTCGCATTAAGAACAGTAAAAGCCTGTCCTGAGTAAAACCCAGTCTTTTTCTGTCAGAGCCCCACAAATGGAATAAAAAGGCATGTCATAGGGGAAATGGTACAATATTTAAAGTACCAGCAGATTAAAATATTTAGCTTTTGGGCCTTTTTATTCTAAATGATATTTTAGTCAAGTCCATACAAGCAAACCAGTTGGGATTGTGTGTGAGTCCAGACATGTCTGGTGTCTCGACTCCAGCTCCTCATTCAAGCTTCCTCACTACATACATATAAAATATATAATGTTTTGTTAAAATATTCCATTAAAAATAATTCAAATACAAGCATGTGAAGCAAGTTGTGATAAAAAATAATAAATTATGTAACTACATGTCAAAACCTCAAGGCATAGGCTAGCAAACATGCTTTGTGCACATTAGAAACTAGCTAAGCTAGCTATCGGAATCAAATAATTGACGAACTAAGACTTGTGTCCTCTGCTTCGACAGCGACGACGTGGGCATGTTTTCGATTTTATAAATTAAAATGACAAAGAACCAGATGAGAAGCATTCTGTCTGCAAGCTCTATCATAGCAAGAGGAAATATTGAAATATGAATGATATCACGTGTTCGTGTTTGTGGTTCAATCGCTTGTCTAAGGTAGAAACTGTGTTGCGCATATATTTGAGGTTTTACGGTAAGCTTCAGGTGCTAAGGGGAAAAAAAAGCTAGCGCTCATCTGTTTTAGTTACAATGTAGACTCTAGAAAAGTTTACATGCACACTTTCTTTCTTCTGATTCTAGGAAACCGATGTTACGTACAGCTCCCAGCCACCTGGCGGTTACGGTAAAACCCTGTATATACGCACACTCCGGTTTCTTCAGTGACAAGATTGACCATGCTGACTGGCACAGCAAAGCAAAGAGCATTTTTAATCACTTTCTAATTAGTTTTACCTTTAAAATTATTTGTAAAGTCTTAGATTTGACACTTCACCCGAACGTACTGTATTCCATGGCATCCCTAATAAATATAGTTAACTGATGTTAGCTATACACTTGTCTAATGTGAGCTAAGTCGAACACACACTGATAGATTTTTATTTCATGTTAATGTGTGCAAAACATTCTTCATATACTGTGACAGAAACCAAGGACGCCACGTCAGCACATGGTTCAAACAAGAAAATGGAGGTGAGGGATTACTAATGCGAGATAGTGGGAAGGGGGCGGAGCTTCCAGTGAGTCAATCTATATCAGAGAGCTCAAAACACCTATGCAACTGTCAGTCATCCCAGATTCACATATGGATTGGCTCACCTGACGTTTTTATTAAGGGGAAGGTGTATTTTGAGTAATAACTCATAGCAGCGTATTGCGATGTTAAAATACGGAGTTCCTACGCAAAATGCGTAAAGGTTTGCAGGTCTGGTCAAGCATTCAGACCTCTTGGTGTTGCCACACTTCCAGTTTCTCACGTGTTGAAAATATGGTGAAACATCTGACCACATATCTGTAGACCATTTGTTTTTATAATGAGGGATCCAAGCACTGCGAGTCTACTATAATATCCCTCTCAGGTGACGGACTGTTCTTGCTTTCCAAACCTATTTACTGATATTTTTCTCATACTTTAATAACTATTTCTATTTAAAAACTCGCCAGTTGGGAAGTCCCGACGATCCGTAATAACGAACTCTCTTTCAACTGTATCAATCACTACATTTGTGTGATGTTCCTCCACTCACTCATTCACATTTTTTCCTTTATTTTGTCATCTCTAGATACTGCTGTTTATCTACACATCGACATCTAAATGGTCTCCTAAGTGCATGACAACAAATAGACTGTAACAAACACAACGTAAAATGGAGTAGTAATATTAATTATGAACGATTAGATATACTAATTATGGTTGTGATTCAATTAGAACCGGAAACTTAACCTGCTTTTGCTCATTTGACATTTCACGTGGACTTCAGAGTGAACAGACTGAAAGGAAAAAGATGGAAATCAGAAGCATAATGAAATTAAAAGCAGTAAATGAAATGACCCCAGGCTCATAAGCATCCAGAGCTGAATTTAAATCAGTCTAAGAATATGAGACGTTAGACTAGAGCAGCTCCACAGGGATCGATGTTACGGGATGGATGATGGACCTCACATGGTGCCCAGGAGGACACAAACAATGAAACAATGACTCGAAAACGAACCTGTGGCAAAACAAATTCAAAACAGCATTGAGAATCAGTTATAAGACATCTCAGACATCATAGAAGAAATATAATCACTATTTCTGCATTAATGTTTGGAAGGAAGCTACTTCAAGAGCAAGTGAGAACAGGAACTAAATAGTTTCGCTTAAGTTCCACATCATTGAACACAACTATAAATGGATAAAAAGTATAACGTGTCATTCTTTAATAAATAAAACACTGTTGGCAAATTACCGTGGTATAACAGGAACAAACCACTTCGGGTTGTGCTGTTATTGAAAATAAACAACTACAGGGTGCCAACAGTAACTCCGCTTCATCACACCACCCTGTCGTTGATTATTTTCCTATAACAGCACACCCCGAAGTGTTTTAATCCTTATTTAAAATGACCAAAAATCACAAAACATTACCTCGCTTCCTATTGCTAATTTGATAACTAGCTATGTTAGCTTTCTCAATACAAGCTAACACAATTCTAGTTGTGTTAAATTCAAGGAATAAAACACATGGTGTTGTGCTGTTATAAGAAAATAATCAACGTGTGATTGAGGTTGTAAGGGCAGTTTCAACGCTTCAAGTTGATTAGGGACGTTTGTACAGGAAACTAAGTGTTTTATTCCTCTTATACCACTGCAATTTCTCAACGATGACATGACACTTTGCCAATGACATGTTGGATTTTTATCCATTTATAGTTTCATTTAATGCTGTGGAACTTCACAAAACACGTTCCTGTTCTCACTTACGTTATAGCAGCTATAAACAGTCGTTCCCTCACCAGCCTCTCTGTTTTGCTCTCAACAACAACAACAAAAAAAAAAACGCAGCATGTCATGTTACCAAGAAACCGCAAAAAGCGTAAACTCCTCTGTCCTGAAGATTTCGGAAAACTGAAAGTTTCAGCTGACTGTTACAAAGCTCTGATACTGGAGACTCCTTCCATAAATGTTAAATAAACACGTGCTTACAGGAATTTACACACGTTTCTTTGCCTAAGGCGAACGCTGACTTTTGCTAGATAAGTATTTATGTAATTTTGAACAAATTACAGCGTCGCCCTCGGACACGTGTTCTCTTTTGTTTACTAATCATGTCTGACCTTTCAACATGCTCAAGGTGACACCGATTTTTCATGTGTCAGGGATGAGCTTTTTAAGCAGGGCTGTCACACACACACTCACACACACACACACACACACAGAATGCCCTGCTTCCATTTCTAGCAGCTCCTCCTTCCATGGCAGGAAGCAATTTCTGCTACCACCTGGGATGTTACCCGGCACTGAAGGTGGTAATTGTATTTCAATTATAGACGTGTGTGTGTGTGTGTGTGTGTGTGTGTGTGCGTGCGTGCATTCACTTTTGGGCTCATTTGTGTAATCTGTGTGAACAGTGTGTATTAATAAATATAACTATGTAAAGAAAATAAAAAATGAGAATCAATTTTGCATTGATGTCACATGAAGCCTCTCTCTCTCTCGCTCTCTCTCTCTCTCTTGATCTCTCTCTCTTGATCTCTCTCTCTCTCTCTCTTGATCTCTCTCTCCACTCATACAGTTCAAACACTTCATTACGATGGACATCTGGTGCCTTCTTACCCATAATCCCCTTCCTGCCACCCCCCATCCCTCTCTAGCTTATCATCTGGACCAACACACAGTATTATCACAATGATATCGATTGTAAGAAGAGATTGCATAGATGGTGTTTAGTCTGTGACACTCTTAACACCTATAGCTATGTTGAATAAACTCTTACAGTGTTGAATTAATTCTATTTCTCAATCACATAAGCACAGAAAGAAAGAAATCCTGGTCTAAACCCTTGAGGGATGCCCCTGGAAACGTGTATGAAACCTAGTATTTAAAATGAAACCAAAATTTTAAACCAACGGTGATTCACTTTTGAGTGTTAAATTCAGTACTGTTGCTGTTCATTTGGCACTGCAAGAATTACTGCAACACGTGGGGTGTTTATTCAACCTTGAAGGTGTTTAATTCAATATTGTTTGAGTGAAATCGGTGCTGTATGTGTTCATTCAATGGTGTAGAAGTGAAAGTGTAAACGTGACTTCAACACTTTGAGAACTAATTCAGCACTGCAAGATTGAAATAAACACTAAGAACTAATTTGGTACTGCAAGACTGAAATAAACACTAAGAACTAATTCAGTACTATAAGACTGAAGAACACTAAGAACTAATTCAGTACTGTAAGATTGAAATAAGCACTAAGAACTAATTCAGTACTGTAAGATTGAAATAAGCACTAAGAACTAATTCAGTACTGCAAGATTGAAATAAACACTAAGAACTAATTCAGTACTATAAGACTGAAGAACACTAAGAACTAATTCAGTACTGTAAGATTGAAATAAGCACTAAGAACTAATTCAGTACTGTAAGATTGAAATAAGCACTAAGAACTAATTCAGTACTGCAAGATTGAAATAAGCACTAAGAACTAATTCAGTACTGTAAGATTGAAATAAGCACTAAGAACTAATTCAGTACTGTAAGATTGAAATAAGCACTAAGAACTAATTCAGTACTGTAAGATTGAAATAAGCACTAAGAACTAATTCAGTACTGTAAGATTGAAATAAGCACTAAGAACTAATTCAGTACTGCAAGATTGAAATAAACACTAAGAACTAATTTGGTACTGCAAGACTGAAATAAACACTAAGAACTAATTCAGTACTATAAGACTGAAGAACACTAAGAACTAATTCAGTACTGTAAGATTGAAATAAGCACTAAGAACTAATTCAGTACTGTAAGATTGAAATAACACTAAAAACTAATTCAGTATTGTAAGATTGAAATAACACTAAAAACTAATTCAGTATTGTAAGATTGAAATAACACTAAAAACTAATTCAGTATTGTAAGATTGAAATAAACACTAAGAACTAATTCAGCACTAAGATTGAAATAAACACTAAGTACCAATTCAGCACTGTAAGATTGAAATAAACATTAAGTAATTCAGTATTGCGAGATTAAAATAAAGACTAAGAACTAATTCAGTACTGTGAGACTGAAATAAACGCTAAGAAGTAATTCAGTACTGCGAGATTGAAATAAACACTAAGAACTAATTCAGTACTGCGAGATTGAAATAAACACTAAGAAGTAATTCAGTACTGCGAGATTGAAATAAACACTAAAAACTAATTCAGTACTGCAAGATAGAAATAAACACTAAGAAGTAATTCAATACTGCAAGATTGAAATAAACACTAAGAACTAATTCAGTACTATGAGATTGAAATAAACACTGTAAGATCAGTAAGAATTCTGCACTGTAGATGTGAATTGAATGTTGTGACAGATAATTGAACACTGTAAGATACAACTGAATACTGTAGGAGCTAACTGAGCACTATAGCAAGCTAATTGATCACTGTATTAAATTATTCAACACTGTAAGAGCTTATTCAGCACTGCACATCTAAATTCAATACTGTAAGGAAAAATTCAGCACTGTAAGAGTGAATTCAACACTCAATTTACTTCTTTGTTTTGATTTAATGTTAATGCAATGCAAGTGATCATTACACACTGTAACGGCTACTTAAACACTGTATGTGTTAATTCAACACTAAGAGTCAATTAAACACTAACAGCTCATTTAAAACTAAGTCTAAATTCAACACTGCACAAGGTATTTCAACACCGTAAGAGCTAATTCAGTACTGTAGGATCTAATTCAACACTGTAAGAGCTAATTCAGTACTGTAGGATCTAATTCAACACTGTAAGAGCTAATTCAACACCATAAGAGCTAACTCTACACTGTAAATTCAACACCGTAAGAGCTAATTCAGTACTGTAGGATCTAATTCAACACTAAGAAATTCAACATTATAAGAAATTCAACACTAAGAATTTCAACACTGTAACAGCTAATTCAACACTAAAAAAATTCAGTACTGTAAGAGCTAATTCAATACTGTAAGAGTGAATTCAACACTGTAAGAGTGAATTCAACACTGTAAGAGCTAATTCAACAAGGTAAGCATTAATTAACACTGTAAGCACAAAATCAGTACTGTAGGATCTAATTCAACACTGCAAGAGCTAATTCAACGCTGTAAGAGCTAACTCTACACTGTAAATTCAACACCGTAAGACCTAATTCAATACTGTAGGATCTAATTCAACACTAAGAAATTCAACATTATAAGAAATTCAACTCTGTAAGAGCTAATTCAACACTAGGAATTTCAATACTGTAACAGCTAATTCAACACTAAAAAAAATCAGTACTGTAAGAGCTAATTCAACACTAAGAATTTCAATACTGTAAGAGCTAATTCAACACTAAAAAAAATCAACGCCATAAGAGCTAATTCAGTACTATAGGATCTAATTCAACACTGTAAGAGCTAATTCAGCACCATAAGAGCTAATTCAACACTGTAAGGAGCTAATTCAACACTGTAAGCATTAATTCAACACTAAGCATGAAATCAGTACTGTAGGTCTAAATTCAACACTAACCAATTCAACACTCTATGGACCTCATTTAACACTGTAACTCTGAATCCAACACTGTCGCTGTGAATTCTACACCGTTCAAGGCAATTCAACACTTAACTCAACTCTTTGCTGATTTGATTGACAGCTAATGCAACACCTCAAGCGACAGTTCAACACTGCAGGAGCAAATTCCCCGCTCGTTTCTCCAGATGTTTTGATGGACAGTTAATGCCAGGCTGCACGTGATCATTTAAACACTGCTGTAAACGCACATGCATGCACCATGGCCTGTACGGATGGGCGTGTGTGTGTGTGTGTGTGTGTGTGTGTGTGTGTGTGTGTGAGTGACCACTCACTGGATTTGCCCTGTTTGGGTCTCTGCAGTAGCCGCTGCACCGTGAGCAGGTCTTCAGTCTTCACCGCCTGCAAGAGTTCCTGATCTTTCCCCATATTTTATTCACACACACACACACACACACACTCACACACACAAGCGCGCGCGGCGTCCTCTACATCCAGAGCATCCTCGCGCGAGGGCTCGGCCACCGCCACGGCGCCGCTGAAGCCGCTCCACCCGCGTCCTCCATCACCGGGGAAACTCGGTGTCCGGGCTGTGTGAAGACGCCTACCGCTTTTTTATTACTAATAATAGTAATAATAATACTAATAATAAAGCATGTGCTACATGTGGTCGCGCGATTAGAATAAAATAAAAATCCCGTATGAAGGAATGTCGCGGTCGTCTCCAGGTTAAAAGGACATTATTGCAAAAAAATAATAAATAATAAATAAATAAATAAATACTACAATGTCGTAGCGCCGTGCCTACTCCGGTTTCTGACCCCTATCTAAGGCGACGGTGTTGTTACGTAAACATCCGGGCAGATGTGATGTGATGTGATGTGCGCGCGGACGGACGCTGGAGAGGTTGTAATCCGCGCGCGCGCGCGCGTGAGTGAGTGCGTGCGTGCATGTGCGTGTGTGTGCATGTGCGTGTGTGTGCGTGTGTGTGTGTGCGATTGCTTAAATTTATGGTGCTGCAGCAGGGGGGGTGTGACCAAATAGCCCCGTTTCCCCGCATGATCTTGACAGATTAATATTAGAGGCGAGCGCGCGCGTGCGTGCATGTGCGTGCGTGTGCGTGTGTGTGTGTGTGTGTGTAAGTGCGCGCGCTCCCGGTGTCTAGTATGTTTAATCACTGATTGAAATGAATGCATTTCCTTTGCCCAATGCTAATGAATCAGCAATCAAGCACACCAACAAGCAGACTCTCCTTTCACTGACCGTCTTTTCATTATAATAATAAAAAATAAATAAATAAATAAATAAATAAAATCCTTCACTTTAAGGATGTAACGGTGTCACGCAGAATTGGAGCGGATGTCTAATTTGAGCTTGGCTCTAACCTACATCACTCCTGCATCTTTCCCTGTAGAGTATTTACATTAGCGCGACCCCTGGTGGTGATTTCGAGAATTACACCTCATTAAAGGTGAAGTAGAGCCACATCATACAGTATACTACACTACTGTACATCATCTGTTCAGCAAAGGTTAATCTTCCTCCTTCACAACTCCATACACTGTAAACTCTAAAAAATAAAATACTCACTACCTGTTTTGTTTGACCAAGGATTAAAAACAAGAATGCTGTATTTGACAGATTCACCATTCTAGCATACACACGGCCCCATTTATCTCTATAGAGTTATTATTGCACCTAGTGGTCAAAAGTAGGAACTGCAACAAGCACTAATAGAGGCCCATTGGGACAGGAATCACGCTGCCCCTCCAAAAAAAAGACGTTTTTTTTTTTTTATGTCAAATTGGTCTAGATTAAAAATACTCCATGACCACCGAGATCTTGTTTTATAGCAGAATTAAATCATACATTTTTGCAAATAAAAGGCAAAGTGTAAGTGCAGACATTGTGTCTATGATGTACAGAACCACTTCTATTGTAAGATCTATAGTAAAGATTGGGAAAGAGGGATTATGGAGGGAAAAAGTCCGTACATCAGAAATGCGTGTGCACCACAGTGACCTTGTTTACCAAGGAAGAAAATGTCTTGTTTTTCAAATCCTTTAATTATTTATTTATTTATTTATTTATTTATTGGGAACTTCTTTTGTGTGTTTTTGGATATTTTGTGCTGAAACCTGGCAACCCTGGTTAATGATATTAGCTCTTCTGTGTGGTCCTCTGTGATGACGGGGATCACACCTGCTGTATCAAACACAATTAAACAAAAGTACGTCTAAAACGGCTCAAAACGAGCTACTAGACTGTAAGCTGGATGATTACGGGTTTACTCTAAAAATTCACTAGCTAGTCGAGTTTGCTCCCGACTCCATTTTGTTTGGTGACGTTATGAATGTCGTCCTGCTCAACCAAAATCCAAAATTTAATAAAGCAATAAGTTGCGCTTTCTATGGCAAGTTGTGAGCACAGCGCTGAAAAAACAGCCAACGAGGAAGTCAAATTCATCTGATGTCATGCGCAGCAGATCCCTGAATCCAGTTTACAATTGTAAAATATATTTTAGAATCAAATTTTATTGTGAAATTGTATGTAAAAATGTTCCAATTTAACCTGCAAGTGTCCTGTTGCCTAGAACAAATAGATGATGCGTGTTTGTGTGTGTCTTGTAAGATTAATGTTAATGGTGTGTGTGTGTGTGTTTGTGTGTAATGGGTAAGCACCAGTGCCTCTGAGTCAATCATTGACCTTGTTAACAGTGTCTAGCGGTGTTCTTTCGACTCCGTCAACCACATTAGGTGTTGGGGGAACACACCTGATGTGTGTGTGTGTTTGTGTGTGTGTGTGTGTGTTTGTGTGTGTGTGTGAGACCAAATTCAAACCTAAATTCCCAAATCCAACAAAAGCACCACAGCCTCTTTGCCTCTCTCTCTGTCTCTTATGTAAGCACACAGTCGCCTCATTAAACTGATGCGTTTAATCATCAATTCAGCCGTATCCCTCCCTCTCACCTTCCGTTTTTTCCCTCTCCCTCCATTTCACGTGTGTGTCGTCGAGTGTGTGGATGGGTCATGGAGTCAAACGCCACCACGAAGTTCTTCGCTCTCTCGCAGTCCTTCAGTTTTTCTGATATCATCGTGATCGGTGCATATTTTCTGCTCAATGTTGCTGTTGGAATATGGGTAAGAAAGTCTGATTGACTCTGTGTGTGTGTGTGTGTGTGTGTGTGTGTGTGTGTGTCCACTCTCCTGGCAATTCCAAAGTGATAGTAAAATGAAAATTAAGTGTGACTATGACTTGATTCAACTCATTTGGATTCAATTCAGTACTGATGAGTAATACTGAAAAACTTGTGAATTGTGTGTGTGTATTTGTGTGTGTGTGTGTGTGTGTGCGTGTTAGTCATCTTGCAGAGTAAGCAGAAACACTCTTAATGGCTACTTCCTGGCTGGCAGAGACATGGCCTGGTGGCCGGTAAGAGAAAACCCATCAAAAAAAAACTCAGAACTTTCCGCAAAACCTTTTTGCTATTAAACATCGCTAACATTCGTGATCTTAACAACGTGAAGAAATGTAAAGATTCACATTTTAACACTGACTTTTAAGCAATAATTAGATTTTCATTGACTAACAACATTTCTTACATTCATGGATACACAACTAACATTCTAGCTACAAATGTTAACAGTATACAAGTTCATAGCAAAAAAAAAAAAACGAACAAAAAAAATTGTATTGTGTGTTTACTCTTTATTAACTTAAACGACTTTCAGTGTTCAATCTTATACTTTGTCATAAATATTCAAGCTTTATTTTGACTACAATACCATGCTACCGAATGTTATGTCCACCTTCAGCTACATCTTTAATAAACAAGTTGTTCGTAGGAAAAATACGACATTTAGTTCTTTAATTCATTAACATTGTAATGGTAAATTGCTGTGGTGTAAGAGGAATAAAACACTCCGGGACGTGCTGTTAGAGAGAAATAATCCACTTCAGACTGGAACAGTAACTCCACCATGTTGTTGATCATTTTCCTCCAACAACTCACCCCCAAAGTGTTTTATTCCTTATTTAACATCTAAGAAATAAAACGTTCCTAATGCACCTGACATTTCAGAACTAAAACTAATAGTTACTCTTTAATAAACAAACATACTTTAATAATTATTATTTTTACTTTTTATTTAAGAACATTTAACATAAATTGCAAATAACTTTAGCATAAATACAAATAAAAAGTTTACGAAATAATCAGGGTGAGGTCTGGTGTTTCAATTTTTAAACTATATTTTTGTGTTCAGCAGATTAATAATAATAATAATAATAATAATAATAATAATAATAATAATAATAATAATTAAATTACCTGCAGGTTTGATTGTGTTTATTGTTTATTATCATGAATATTTTCTAACAGATTTAAACCTTGTTTTAGGTGAAAATTTTAAAGCTGTGGCTGATTTCTACAAAAAAAAAAAAAACACATTAGTTTAGCATGCTATCATTTTCAGATGAACACAAAACAGCCTTTAATTCAAGTTTATTAATTAACCGTCCATTTTCTTCTAGCGAGATTTGCACTTAAATATATTTTATATGACTTTTTTTCTTACATATAAACAAACAAACAACAAACAAATAAATAAAATGCCCACATCTATATAAATTATGAAAATTCAGAGGTTGTAGATTATTATATGCCTAGAATGAATGAACTGATTTTCCTATATGTGAATGAATAAATAAATAAATAAATTTTATACTTTTTCATTAATTATGAAAATGTCAGAGCTGAGAGATTATTATACTGACTGAAAGAATGATCTAGACTCAAATATATCTTAAATAATGTTTTTCCTGATATGTAAATAAATTAATTAATAGATAATTGAATACATTCTATATTAACTATTAATAATGTAAGAATATTGTGTTAGAAATTATTACTTGAAATTCTGAATGCATCCAAAAATGCATTTTTGAAAAAAATAAAAATACAGTAGATAGTATAGTGTATAGTGTAATTAGACAAACACACACACACACAGATAGATAGATAGATAGAATTTTGTATATATAATAGATAGATACAACTGTGTGTGTGTGTGTGTGTGTTGTGTAGATCGGAGCATCTCTGTTTGCCAGTAGTGAAGGATCAGGACTGTTTATCGGTTTGGCCGGCACCGGGGCAGCAGGAGGCATCGCTGTGGCAGGGTTCGAATGGAACGTGAGTCTCGTCATCAGTTCAGATCACTCACACTTTTCATTTATTAATCATTTTATATTCACATGTGATATAAGAGGAATAAAACACTTCAGAGCATGCTGTTATTGGAAAATAATCAACTTCTGAGTGGTAACAGTACCTTTGCTTCATCACACCACCTTGTTGTTGATTATTTTCTGATAACAGCATGACCTCGGAGTGTAAACCTATAGGGTGCCATTATTATTGTGAACACCAGGGGGCGACAAAGGCCGGTTTGCTTATTAAAGCACTCACAAACACGCTCTTCGTTCTAGGCAACCTATGTACTGTTGGCCCTGGCCTGGATCTTTGTCCCAGTGTATGTGTCCTCTGGGGTATGTCTGAAGCTCTAACACACACACACACACACACACACTGGGCCTGCATGTAGAAATGCTTAATTCGAAACAATGAAGTTATTCACTCATTCTCTCCCTCTCTTTCACTCTCTCACACACTTTCTGTGTCTCTCTTTCTCTGACACACACACACACACACACACACACACTCTCTCTCTCTTCTTGACACACTCTCAGATTGTCACGATGCCCGAGTATCTGGGTCGGCGGTTTGGCGGAGAGAGAATTCGCATGTACCTGTCAGCTCTCAGTCTGATGTTATCTGTGTTTACCAAAATCTCAGTGAGTGTCCACACACACACACACACACACACACACATAGCTGGCATATCTGGCATCATACCTACACATGTACAGACAACGCATTTCACACATATGATATCTGTATCTGTCTGTGTGTGTGTGTATGCAGACAGACCTGTATTCTGGGGCCCTGTTTATTCAGGTGTGTTTGGGTTGGAATCTTTACCTCTCCACCGTCCTCATGCTGGTGGTCACAGCATTCTACACTATTGCAGGTGAGGGGTGCCAAAACTTACGCTTTACCCATAGCAATTACATTTTGCTTCCTTATTTAACTTGCTTAACTTTCTTAGTTCTTTTTTAAGCTTCTTAATTATTTTTAACTTACTTTAACGTATCTATAGATTTTTACTTAATTCTTACTTGCTTACTTATTTACTTACTTAACTAACTTCTTACTTACTTTTACATTTACTTACTCGTGTCTTACTTTCTTATTTACTTACTTAATACGTCGAGGCATGGACTCCACAAGGCCTCTGAAGGTGTGCTGTGGTATCTGGCACCAAGTTGTTAGCAGCAGATCCTTTAAGTGCTGTAAGTTGTGAGGTGGGGCCTCCATGGATTTGTTTGTCCAGAACATCCCACAGATGCTCAATTGGATTGAGATCTGGGGAATTTGGAGGCCAAGTCAACACCTTGAACTTTTTGTCATGTTCCTCGAACCATTCCTGAACAATTTTTGCAGTGTGACAGGGCGCATTATCCTGCTGAAAGAGGTCACTGCCGTTAGGGAATACCATTGGCATGAAGGGGTGAACTTGGTCTGCAACAATGTTTAGGTAGGTGGTACGTGTCAAAGTAACATCCACATGAATGCAGGTTTCCCAGCAGAACATTGCCCAGAGCATCACACTGCCTCCGCCAGCTTGTCTTCTTCCCATAGTGCATCCTGGTGCCATCTCTTCCCCAGGTAAACGATGCACACGCACCCGGCCGTCCACATGATGTAAAAGAAAATGTGATTCATCAGGCCGCCTTCTTCCATTGCTCCATGGTCCAGTTCTGATGCTCACGTGCCCATTGTAGGAGCTTTCGGTGGTGGACAGGGTCAGCATGGGCTCTCTGACCGGTCTGCAGCTACGCAGCTCCATACACAGCAAACTGCGATGCACTGTATGTTCTGACTCCTTTCTATCAGAGCCAGCATTAACTTTTTCAGCATTTTGTGCTACAGTAGCTCTTCTGAGGGATCGTACCAGACGGGCCTCAGTGAGCGCATCAGTGAGCCTTGGGCGCCCATGACCCTGTCGCTGGTTCACCGGTTGTCCTTCCTTGGACCACTTTTTTTTTAGGCACTAACCACTGCATACCGGGAACACCCCACAAGACCTGCCGTTTTGGAGATGCTCTGACCCAGTCGTCTAGCCATCACAACTTGGCCCTTGTCATAGTTGCTCAGATCCTTACGCTTGCCCACTTTTCCTGCTTCCAACACATCAACTTTGAGACCTGACTGTTCATTTGCTGCCTAATATATCCCACCCCTTTACAGGTGCCATTGTAACAAGATTAAGATACAGACATTGTTCGGTGCAAAGCTTGAAGGTTTTGAAAAGAAAGAGATAATTGGTGTGATTAGCATGTGCCATTTTGTGTTAGCACGCCAGGCAGCTGGCGAATTGGGAGTGTCGGAAAATTCCTATTTCCTGTTTCCTAAATAATAAGAAACTAAAACAATAGGAAACCTGTAGAAACAATATAACTATGTCTAATAAAATAACAAAAAATTTAAAGTTTATTTGTACAGAATGGGTCATAATGGGCTTCGTCCTTAGCTATTTAGTAAATCGGGTATTTGTTTGTTTTCCAGTTTCCTATATATTATAAAGTCAGTGGCTGAAATGTCGCATTGAACTAAGTGTGTAATATCTGAAATCATTCAGGCAGAACGTTATTAATACAGAGGTAGTTGAGCGTTTAGTGCTCTGAGTAGCACTTTTACATCATGTGATCTTATCACTTAAGAAAAACTCCACCTTGTCAAACACGCCTAACAAACTTTCGCTTTCATGCTAAACATTTAACAAACAGGAATTTTATAGCTATTTAAGGAATGTATAAATATATCACCACAAAAGTCAGTGCAGCAGACTATTCATCATGTTTTGCATGTTTAAAAATAGTCATTAGTCACGGTGTATAGTTGGACAGTTACCTCACTGTTGACTTTTCCAAAATACTCCCAAAAATAGCTTTTCTTTCTGATCAAGTTCCTTACAACCCACATGGAGACACGGCTACAAGATTCTGCTGTTGGTCCTTTCGGAAGTTAATTCCGAAAGACGTCGTCAACCACACAGTACATAAATTTCCAATTATCCTTCCAATGTTCTTTGGATTTTACATATAGTAGATGAGTACTCCAACTGAATATACATCACAACAGAAGTAACATTTATTAGTATCATAAATCAGTTCATTCTACAGTACGTAGCTAGCTACATTGTTTATCAATCCAGCTTGTTAGCTAGCTAATTCGCATGCCGATATGACTCAAAGGATATGGATGACACTCTCTCCTTGCTACACACTCCTCCACTTGTGATGTGAGCGGCCAATTGTTCCACGGTTAATAAACACTTCCGAGTAATGAGTCAATGAGGACATGTTAACAATAGTACTGGAATGCAGGGCAAGTTAAAGGCTGTGAATGTATTTTTTATTCAACTGTCATCAGATTATCCTTTGATCCTTTTGACATTCATATATAAAACGTCTGGAAACTCCCATGCAGTGTTTGAGTCACTGCAGAAAAACGGTACGCCACTTCAGGAGCGCAATCGTACAACCGACACACACACACACACGTCAGAAAGGAGTTATAGTTGTAGATATGATGCGTAATATCTGTTTAAAGAGAAACTATCTGTAATTATCTGTTTTAAGAGAAACATTCAGAAAAACAGATATAGTGCATTTCTATCTAACAATTTCATCCCAATTTTTCTTACTAGGTGGTTTAGCTGCTGTGATATACACCGATACACTCCAGACCTTCATCATGATCATTGGCGCAGTCATCCTCACCATAACAGGTCAGTCAGGTTATATTACTACCAGGGGTGGAAATTAGCAAACTACACTACTATATGGCCAAACGTTTGCAGACATCTGACCATCACATTCATATTTGCTTTTTGAACAACCCATTTCAGATTTATTGCCCCTGTTTTTTGCTGTTATAATAAGCTCCACTCTTCTGGGAAGGCTTTCCACTAGATGTTGGAGCGTGGCTGTGGGGATTTGTGTTCATTCAGCTACAAGAGCATTAGTGAC
>CM040479.1:1166750-1200994 GCA_022758105.1 Pangasianodon gigas | reverse complement strand
GGTCTGGGGTGCAGTCGGTGTTCCAGTTCATCCCAAAGGTGTTCAGTGGGGTTGAGGTCAGGGCTCTGTGCAGGACACTCGAGTTCTTCCACTCCAACCTTCACACACCATGTCTTCATGGAGCTCGCTTTGTGCACAGGAGCATTGTCATGCTGGAACAGGTTTGGGCCTCTTAGTTCCAGTGAAGGGAAACTGTAATTCTACAGCATAGAAAGACGTTCTATACAATTGTATGCTTCTAAACTTGTGGCAACAGTTTGGGGAAGAACCACATATGGGTGAGATGGTCAGGGGTGCACATACTTTTGGCCATTTAGTGGCCTTTTTTTTTTGGTCATTTAGTCTCATTACAGGACTTGAGTGCATTTAAAGTATCATTAAAGCACAGTACTTTTACTTTCATAGAAATATGCAACTTCACTACATTTATTTACAATTTTGATTATTTTGAGTATATAATGCATTAAAAAATGCATTTAACCCCAGATGATATTCTTTAAGGCAATTACTGTAAAAGATGTGTAAATTTTACATTTCAAAATAAATCCTGCTGAAATGTAAAATTTACACATCTTTTACAGTAATTGCCTTAAAGAATATCATCTGGGGTTAAATGCATTTTTTAATGGACGCCAGAATGCTTAGCAGCAACGTCTGAGACAGTGGAGACAGATGAACATCTTCGGTTTTAAATGTTTCAAAGGAAATGTGAGCCTGTGGAAATATCAGCATTTTCAGCTGCAGAAACATGTACAACTAAGCCATTAGCTAGCTGAATGAGCTAGACTAGCTAGCTAGATCTTTCGATGTTATGTTTTACAGTGCGAAAGCTCTATGTTAAACTTCGATGTTTGTTAAATATATATGTGCTGTAGCCGATTATAGGTTAGGCTCAGGATAATGTGTATTGGGAATCTTTGCTATATAGCTATCTATGTAGCTATAAACATATATTGATGAACATGACCTAGCTAGCTAGTTACTCCAATAACAATTGGCTAACTTAGCTAGCTAGGTAGTCTCTTCAGCCGAGCTCACTTGGCTAGTTAAAATAATTGTTCAAAAATGTGTTTCTCGAATATAGAACACTTTCAGATTAGTTGATTAGTTATTAGCATAGTTTTTCACCAGATGACCTATTTACTCTTATCTTCTTGATAACTTTCCACAAGAGATCTTCAACATCCAAGATTTATTTGGTAATGATGTTTTTTTTAGTTTCTTTAATGTAGAACGGTTTCAGACAATACCCACAATGCCGATCTGTTAATAGTGCAGTGTGAATTAGCCCTCTCTTCATCTCTACCTAAAGAGAGTGATGCAGTGGCGCTTTAATGCTTTAGTCTGTCCAGCTCTCTCACCAGCTCATCTGTACACTCTGCTTCAACTTCCAAAGCTTTCACTTTCACGCTAATACCGTCGTCATCTCGTACATTGCTAACTAGCCGAGATGTCTCTGCCACCATACGCTGGACTTCTCCTTAATATGACGTTAAACATCGGTGGAAAAAGTCCATTAAATTTTTTCTTTTGTTTTTAGGAGCTAAACGGGCCCTTATTTAAGATTGTTGTATTTTTTTCTCCTCTTAAATATCTTTGTAATTGTGCTAGCAATAGCAATAACGATAACAACGTATCCCTGTATCATCAGAGCTGGACTGCTAACTTCTCACGGGAATGAAGAAAATACAGCACTAACTATTAAAAAAAAAGCCCCAGAATCATTAAACACATCAGAAATATTTTAATATAAACATATGTAATGTGTTTCAGGGTGGAGTTTTCCTGATTAGCCATTAATAATAATAGTTAAGTATTAACATCTTGCTAATTTTGTTCATTAATACCATTACTTGCAGTTTCACTAATGATAATTTATTTTATATTATATTATATTATATTAGGTATTATATTATTTATTGTTTATATTATTATATTTACACCACATTTCTGGTGAATACTGGATTAGAATTTTCTATACCAGCAGCTCTGACAGTAGTTCAGACTGCAAAGTTTATTATATTTAGGGGTCCAAGCACCAAAGTCAAGTCAGTCCTAGTGTGTTCTCTCGGTGGAAATTTTAGGAATAGAAAGCTGTATGTAAATAAGGTTCATGAAATAAATCCATACTCAAGGGTTCCGTTTTAACGTTTTCTGTAAGGAGACATTTATTTATTTTAGATTTTATGGAAGGAGTCTCAAGTGTCAGCGCTTTGTAACAGGCAGTAAATTTTCCAGGACAGAAGAGTTTATGTTTTCCGGTTTCCTGGTAACATGATAAGGTTCAAGAGAGAGAAAAAAACAAAGGCTGGTGACTTTTTATGGCTGCTGTAACATAAAATGATAACAGGAACTTGTTTCACGGACTGTCCATAACGCTATTGTAACTATAAACAAATAAATGTACGATGTTTCATTCTTTAATTAAGAGGAATAAATCAGTTCCTGTGCTGCTATAGGAATATAATCAGCTTCAGGTTGGTAACAGTAACTTCACTTTATCACACCACCTCGTCGTTGTTTACTTTACTGTTTTATTCCATACTCGTCACACCTTCAGTCTCAAGGCTTAAAAAAGCAACGGAGAAGGAAAAACATCATGTGATGGTGTGATCACAAGGTTATGTATGCAGTACATCTGTCTGTCTGTGTGTGTGTGTGTGTGTGTGCGCGCTGTGTGTGTGTGTGTGTGTGTCCTGTTTGCAAATTCATGTGGTGAAATCATCATATCTGAATATTAACTTCCCTTAAATAGACATCTTTAAATGTGGAACAGTCTTAAAAAAGAAAAAAAGTGTTCGGCTCTGAACTATTTCCGGCCTTATCGTTTCATAAACACCGGTTTAAGTAATGTTTTTCCACCGTCTTCTGATAAGTTCCTTGCAATTGGATCTACAAGTATCCACAAGAAATGTCCTTGAAAATAAAATGAAAAGAAATGAGAGGGAAAAAACACTGCACAAGACCAGCTAGAGTTGTTTTGCTGCAAGCTGCAAACTTTTTTTTTTTTTTTTTTTTCCTTTTTTGGTGGTGGTTTATCACTTCAATCATGTTATAAAATCAAGCAAATAAATGAGTTGTGTTTTAAAACGAGACGAACACTTGTTTTGCGTTGTTCTTAACGCCAATCCCATGTCAGGAAAGCGCTTAACATAAGCTCTACTAAGCTTTCACTTGCACCATTAAGCAAAACTGTTATTCTCATTTGTCTTGATCAGTAACACGCTTCAGGAAACACGTTGCTTTTCTCTCTTTTCTGCCAGACGAATTAAAGTGCAACGCAACACAGTACACTTCCGATGTTTGCCTCCTTTTTGATTTAAAAAAAAAGTATATAGATCAACGGAGGTAACAGGAAATCCTGACTCTGATCTTAGCAATTTGCAATCCTTCTGGGGTTTTGTGGCAGCACTTCCTTTTAACTCTTGTAAATTCCAAACATGTCTTTGCCCGTCAGTTATCTCTGCATTTTCAGAAAATCAAAACTACTTTTCTTCAGCGAGATGTTTGATAGTTTTGTTGTTCCAGATCTTCCATATAATGTACAAGACGTGTTGCCATCTTATTGACTTTCTTGGTAGATTTGATGACTTTAGCAACATTACTTTAAAAAAAATTATTCTAGCAACAAATCTAGCAACTATTGTTCCCGACGACCAATCACTGATCACCACTGTTCTCAAAGACCAATCACTGATCAACATTATTCCCGACAACTAGTCACTGATCGCCATTGTTCCCAATGACCAATCAGTGATCACCATTGTTCTCAATGACCAATCACTAATCACCATTGTTCCTGACAACCAATCACCGATCACCATTATTCCTGACAACCAATCACCGATCACCATTTTTCCCAATGACCAATCATTGATCACCACTGTTTGTAATACTCTCTTATTTTCTATTCTAATAAAACTCTATTCAGTCTTCATGTAACATGTTTTGATATGCAAATGGCCACAACATATACAATGAATATGCAAATTAGCTTATGTCGTCCGGTGACTTCTAGCGACTTTTTGAGCACGACTTAGCTACTTTCCCCTGAAAGGAGTCAGTAACTCTGCATATGAGTTGGACTTTATTGGTTACAGTTCTCAACATTTCATCAGCTTAAATCTAACCCTAAAATAATAGCTAATCGTAGAGTTTGTCATTTTAGACATTTTTGCTTTTATTTAAAGCCGATTTGATCTAACGTTTTTGTCTAAAGAACCCTGAATAAATCCAATAAACTGCTGAAACTCTGTAGGTTAAATTTTGCAATATCATGTTATTTAAGCTTTTATCTTAGTTAAGCAGATATTTTAGTATTTATTTAGTTATTTATCCTCATATGCAAATTCTGAAACACCGTACCTAGGCTTGTTCTTGCTGCATGTTGTGGTTTGTGTTTCTGTGATTAATATCTGGTGTTTTACACTTTGTTGGATGAATGTCAGCTTATGTTTTTACGTAAATTGAATTCTTGTATGGGGCGAGTCAGTGCAGATGTTCAAAGGCCTCAACTTTCCTGCACCATCATGTCACCTTCGTCACCCTGCTGTCTTAGTCATGTTTTCCTAGTAGACCTGTGGGTTCGTAGGCTTCACCCTCTCGTTTAATTTGAATGTGGGATTCTCCGAAACCCTCCGCTCACCCGGTCACCTGTTTGGATTTTAATAATTTTAATATCCGGATTCGTTTCCCTTCTTGGATTTTAATTGTGGGTACGGTATTCATAAAAAGATTGATACTGCTATTGGAGTTTTGGACTGCGTAGAACAATCACACTGCCTCAGTCATCGAAAGTTAACTTAAAAAATACTCATTTGGGAGGTGCAAAAGTTTGTACACCCTCACAGGTGATGTTATACCTAACAGCACGTCCTGATGTATTTTACTCCACTTATACCACAGCAACTTGACAATGCTTACAATTTGTATTTAATAAAAAATGACACAACATAATATTTATCTGTTTATTGTTACATTTTAATGTTGCGGAACGTCCATGAGATGAGAGAGTAGCAGCTATAAACAGTCGTTCCCTCATCAGTGTCTTTTTTCTCTTTCTTGGAAAAAAAAAACACAGATTGTGATATTAACAAGAAACCGCAAAGCGTAAACTCCTCTGTCCTGAAGATGTTGGAAAACTTACTTAACACTGGAGACTCCTTCTGTAAATATTAAACGTCTACTTACAGAAAAACTTCCCATATGTTTGTTAATACATTTGTCTTTGTTGTTTATTATGTGGATCGTTATAACAGGAACTTCTTTAATAAATAAAAAATTGTTAGGCGTTGGCAAATTACTGTGTTATAAAATAAATAAAATGCTTCAAGATGTGCTGTTACAGGAAAATAATCATATTTGGCAATCAAAGCACTTCATGTTTTTTTTTTAAACTATTTTGCTATGACCACATGCCCCATCATGTTTTATTCCTCACTTATTGTATTACTTTTTGATGAACACTGACAGTGTGTACGCAAACATATTCAGTGTTATACAATCAGCTGTTCAAACACTCATTAATCCCATCAACGCTTCTGATCTGATCCTACCAGCAACATAACAAAAGGAGGGATTGTTTCAGAAAAAAAATAATTATAGAGCAGAAAAGATAACATTGCCTTATCATGCCATACACCCCCTCGCACACTGTGCCAAGTAAACATCCATCAAATCCCATTCTTCATGCACAACAGCACACTCCCAGAGAACTTCTCACTTCTCAGACTGCATTATTCGAGGTACTTATACAGTCTGCAGTTTATAAAAGCTTTTTTTGGTTGCTGTTTGCAAGACAAATTTGTGTCATAAATCCACTGATACTTCAGGAGAATGACTTAGACACTTTTTTCTGAAATGGTGCCCAACCCTGTCTGCTCCCAGAGATCTATTACACATCCAAAAAAACATGCCTAATACTAGTGATTAAGATATTTAGAAAGATTTGAGGAGTTGAGTCGGGTGTGACAGCTCCAAATTGGGACATTCTGTCTGCTTAGCCAAACATGTTACAGTACCTTGCAGAAATATTCCCACCCCTTGAACTTTTATTTAATGCATGTAACGCATGCATACAAGGTACAACCTGGAACTGAAATGATTTTTTTTTTTTTTTTTTAGTCTTCACCAATTCCCACTCACCAGCCAGGTCTCCCCGGAGGAAGCATGTGTTTGCATCCATTTGGTAGCTTTCACTAACACGTGCTTCCTCCAAGACACGTGAAGCCAGTCAAACACATTTTTTATAAAAACTGTGGCTCATGCTGTGTCACAGGGCAGCGTAACACACTCAGAGGAAAAGCGCTATCCACCCTCTTCCACATGCATGAGCTGACAGACGCCCATGAGATGCATTTAGCATTTGATTTACAAATGCCTAACATTTGACAGTGACATGCATTGAACTAAAAACATTCAATGTATGTTGAATGTTGAATGTTCAGACATTGGTTTGTTGCAAAAAGTATCATCCCCCTTCCCCCGGATGTATGTGTATGCTTGGTAGAACCATCTTTGGCTGTGATTACTGCTCTTCTGGGATATCTCTATCAGCTTTGTACATCTAGATCTTGATATTTTTGACCTTTGCTGAATTGCTCAAGCTCCAGTCTCAAGTCTCCTGCAGACTGGAATATCTTTTTTCTTCTAGGCTTTCCCTGTATTTGGCTCCAACCTTGACCAGTTTTCAAGTCCCTGCTGATGAAAAGCATCCCCACAACATAATGCTACCACCACCATGCTTCACAGTGGGGATGATGTTTTGAGGGTGATTGCTGGTTTACCACCAAACGTAGCACTTTGTGTCAAGGCCAAAAAAGTTCAGTTTTGGTCTCGTCCAACAAGAGAACCATTGTCCACATGTTTGCTGAGTGTCCAATATGCTTTTTGGCAAACTCTAAACAGGATTTCACATGGCTTCTCTCCAGCTATTTCAGCATTACCCTTGGCCTCTTTGCTGCTTCTCTTTACCCGGTCACTGACTTTTGATGAACGGCCTCCTCACATTACAGTTGTGCTGTATTCTTTCCATTTCCTTTCTGTCTAAAGTTTGGGATTTTTTTTTTATAACCAAGCCATGATTGATACTTTTCCAGAACTTTGCCAAGGTTTGATAGCACCTTGGTCTTCATGATGCTGTTTGTATAGGTATGTTCTCTAACAAACACTGGGCTCTTTATATTAAAATCAGGTGGCACTTTATTTGCACACGGGTTCACTAAGTTCAATTGTGTGACTTCTGATGGGAACTGGTTGCACCAGAACTGATTTAGGGGTTTCACAGAAACGGGAGTGAAAACTTGCGCAATCAGAACTTTTACTGTTTTTATTTGTAAATAGTTTTGTGTAGATTCATGACTTAATCTCATTTAAGCCAATTTCAGCTCCAGGTTGCAACATTACAAAATAACAAAAAGTTCAAGAGGGGGTGAATACTTATGTACAGCACCGTATCCACTTTTTTATGTTTTTGTGTATGAAGTTGTAATCAGAATACCAGGATATCCCAAGAACCAAGATATCGGGGTGTAACTTTATATATTTTTGTATTGTTCTAACATCAGTCTATTTTTTGTTTGATCTAGCATTCAACAAGATTGGTGGTTATGGCAATTTGGAGAGTGTGTACCTCCAGGCCGTGCCTTCGAAGATAATCCCGAACACGACATGCCACCTGCCGCGGCCTGACGCCATGCACCTCTTCCGAGATCCGGTGCATGGAGACCTGCCATGGCCGGGAATGACGCTCGGATTAACCATCCTTGCTACCTGGTACTGGTGTACTGATCAGGTAAATACACACACACACACACACAGAGACACAGATAATGATAGTGGCTTGACCTTTTACTATGGAACATGAACACCTACCTCTACGCGCAATTGCTCGCTAGTATCTCAGCTTACATAATAGCATCACCACTGAGTATGGTGTCTAGTTTACTCACTAATGCTAGCTAGCAACTCAAACAGGTAATCTTACAGAGAGCCATTAATAACATAATGTCACACACAAAAATTAAAGCATATGTAGAGGTAGTTTCTATTCAGCAATCAAAAAGCACACCAACACATCAGACACAAGCTCACTAACGTCTCGACTTGCATAACAGCACCACTTTTTAAATAGGATTAGCTGAGTTAGCGTGCTAGTTTGCTGAATAATGCTAGCAAGCAAGTTATACCATTTCACTTTCAAGCACCATTAGGCAGCTAAATTTAACCACGGAAAAGAAAACCTTCTAGCCCTTCTAGCCTTGAGGCAAGAACTGCTGTCAAAATAAAGGCAGTTGTCCTCTAAACACAGCAATAGCTAGCTATCTGCTAAAAAAAAAAAAAAACAGGTAAAACTTTCCACCTCACTCCAAATCCAAGGCAAAACAAAGAAACAAACATGTCTGCCTCTGAAAAAACCTGCTTTAATCACTGTCAGCAACATGGTGATCTCAAGAAACGATGTCAAGTAACACTTTAATGCCGTTTATATTGCTGTGTGTTTACTAGAGAGTACGAGGACGATCCCTATAACGCCGTATCAGCAGATTCATATTCAGTAACAAAGACCAGGAAATCAACATTTAAGAAAACGTTTTTTTATTGTTCTACATCACTATTAAATACATGACCTCAGCTGGTAAAGCTGATCTCTTTGCTTTGAGATGAACACGTACCTCTAATGAGTATCAACAATCAACAACACCTATTTACTAAAGTCTGATTCCCTCTGAAAGAGAAAATCTGGTCGAGTACAGTTACATGGAAACCGTATGTGCAGGATGACGGAATATTTCAACACTGTTTTTGTTTGTTTTGTTTGATTTTTGTGAGTAAGCAAAAAAACTGGTTTGTAACATATGCGTTATCTTGTTCACCCACCATGATCCCAAATCCATCACCATTTCAATTCAAAGCAACCCCCATAACATGGTGTGTGAGACACAAATTGTCCAGGACACACTACATGAGTCATTGTAAATGTGCCTCTGCTACGATTTTGGCTGTAAACCCACATTCACATTGAGCCCTCGCTCCCCTGAGCGTCTCTTTCCAAATGTCTTGTAGACAAACATTAGAGAACACATTCCAAAAGAAAAATGGTACTAGCCAAATCCTTTGGGCTAGCACATGATAAGAAAGGCCACTATCAAGCATTCCTCCAGTTTCCTTTAATCTGCATCCACCATTTTGAAAGCAAGATCCAGAGATACCACGTGCGGGTAAGTCCTGAAAGTAGAATGGAGAAAAGATACTGGGGAAATCCACCAACCCGCACCACATGATTGTTCCAAAAGTACCTCAGGGCATCACAACTAAAATTTGCATTCAACTGAGAAAACAATTCAGAACTCAATTTGGATTTTGTTGTAGTCACATGCTCATGTAAATTATCATACATAGTTTCTGCTTAGTCCCAAGTATTTCCAGTTAACATTGCTTGTGCCCGTGTGTGACCTTTTTGTCACCCATAACTCCTGGTACCCTGCCCCTAAGGTTTCGGAGGCTGGAGAGTTTAGAAATATGAATTCCTAACGGCATCTGCGTCTCGTTCCTCCTTGGTGAAGGGGAGTTTGTGTGAGAGACACGTTGAGTTGACGATTGGCTGGTTTTGAGTCCTCCGGGAGGGATCCTTCTGCAGGGGGAGCGGCTGGTACGACCAGCATCAGGCTGCGTTGTGCCCAGTTTGCCCTGCCAGTATCGGTGCCCTCCGATTACACGGGCGCTACTTTTCGGAGGGCGATGGAACACTCCTGGTTTGGCGATCACTACTTTGGCTCTGTTGTAGGTTTCTCGTATGGATGAGATTTCAATTGGCTGATATACCTGTGAGGGAAGAGGGAAGGTGGTGTAAATTATTACACAGTTTTGTTCAGAGCTGCGAAAAATTTGTACACGCAAACCGCCACTATGTTAAAATGGCAACACTGCTAACAAGAAAATCCTAGCAGGCGGAACGAAGAAACAAAATTACACAACAAAAACCCTAGTGCATGTTGGTGGATCAAGTTTAAAAAAAAAAAAAAAGTGAGGTAAAAGTCCTGCCCACTTGCTTTCTATTGGTTCATAATGCCAAGAAAAATAACCACTACCAAAAGCAAATCGTTCACATTCCATACCCTTTCCCCTTCAGTGAATTGACCTTTTTTCCAGGTGAATTTTACTTGCATTTGGTCTGAAATATAGTTTCAGGTGTCTTCTGTACCGTCAAAATTGTACGGCTAATCCATAGTTAATGCTATGGTTAATTCATAGATATTCGCGCCTCTTCACCTATCAGTGCAGTCATAACTTAAATCGTAAACCTACATATTAGCATGTTTAACATAACATTTAAATTTAATAAATAATGTTAAATTTTATGATTATTCCTTTTCAAACGCAGATTAAGTTCTACTGAGGATATTACTAATATTTGCTGCTAGCTTTTGTTAAATTCTTGTTTATTTTTTAAATGAGAAACAAATTAAAATGATTAATTTGTCTACTGTTGAATTTTGATACACATCTTTTTTTTACTTTGTAGCTAATTATCTTTGTTAGCTAGCAGAGAATACTGTTATTGAAAGTTTGAGTGTCAGCTAGCTAAAGTACCTAACTAGCTACAGAGTTGTTTTTAAAGATCGAATGTTAATTTCTCACAAGATACATATAGCCAACAAACAATATCGAGTTATTTTGCTCAAATTTTTCATGCAACAAAAATCATTTCATATCATTCAGCTAGTATTAGCCAACTAGCCAAGTTAGCTTGCTCTTTGCTAAAAGAGCTAAGCCTATTTAATTGTATTTTTTTAGCATTTTAGCAAGCGATTGACGCTTAACAAATACCACAACACACCACTATTTTACAGAAAACTGTACAGACATATGTTCATCTCAACTTCACTACAACAAAATTCCCAGTTAACAAGAGTTCCATGTGCTTACATATGATTTTTTTTTGGTAAATGTTGCTATTTGTTTTGCTAAATCAGTGCAAATTCTCAAACATTATGTGCACCATGCATGATGAACGCTAATAAAATTGCGCAGTAGGAATAATTCTGATGAATATCGCGACTCTTTAGGTGATCGTGCAGAGATCTCTTTCGGCAAAAAACCTGAGCCACGCTAAAGGGGCATCGATCTTCGCCAGCTACCTGAAAATACTACCGATGATCTTCATCATCCTTCCTGGCATGATCAGCAGGGCGCTCTACCCAGGTATTACACGTTACATATTATATACAGCACCAGAAGGGGTACAGAATAGTGAAATGTAACTTAGAACTCAATAGCTAATTATTACACCAGGATAATTACTTATATACTTAGGAAAATATACAGTAATAATGACCTACATGCCATATTTCAACAAACAGAAAGCTATCAACTTTCTAATAATGAACTGTTGGAGTTATACTACTACTTCACATATAGAATGCATATTTACAGTGTTTAAGGAAATATAATAGGGCTTTTTTTCGTTTTCTCCTTCTTTCAGGTAGGAAAGTAAAGTAACAAAAAAAAAAAACATTATCTTTAGTATTCTTGTCTCCAAATTCTAAGTAATTGGTACGAAAAAACACAACAAAAAACTCTGCACTTAGATTACTTAGCATCATGAATCATGTCGTATTGAAAGCAATTATTTTGACCTGACATGCACAGACGAGCCTTTTGGAAAGCCGTTATGGAAAGTGTCCAACAAAAATTTAGCGTCATTTTCACATAAATTAGGTGTTACTGTTAGATGACACGAAAACAGGCCAACCCTTTTTTGTACATATTTGATTTAATAGTTCATAGCTCGGTTAGCTTGTGTAACACGCGTGCTAATATTTCACTAGCTCACTAGTAGTACCGAAGTTCTCCTTCACTGGCTTCCTGGACCTGCCTGTTTCAGATTTAAAAACCCTGATGCTTCTCTTCAAAGCCCAAACTGAATCATTCCCGTCTACTTGGAGACATTTATCAAACCCCGCTCTTGTCCGGAGTTCGCTTAAAGACACAAGCATGGCTCCGGCTCAGCAATAAGCCGTTACATCTCTGGCACCAAGGTGGAGCAAGCACTGAAGCTCAATCAAATTAAAAATGCCACCTCAAACACTGACTCCCCTCGAAAATGGTTTAAGCTTAATGGTTTTCTTAAAGTGCCCATGAAGTGGTACTAGAGTCGTGATTTGATTCCATATTTCCTTTTGAAACAGGAAGTCAAGGAGGGCTGATTTTTTTTTTTTTTTTATGATTTCTGCAAGAAGTTTAAATACTGCCTCACTGACAGTTGGCTCATTGCAAATCAAAGTCCTGTTTGTTCACAGGAGTGGGATAAATGTGTTCTACAGAGCATTTGATTGGACACAAATTGGACAAGTGACATTCTGACATGCTTTTCTGCTCACCAGGGTTGTAAAGAGTGGTTATTTGAGTAACTGTAGCCTTACTGTCAGCTCAAACCAACCTGGCCGTTCTCCTCTGACCTCTCTCAAAATGCCATTTCTGCAGAAAATATATATTCATATTGGTTTTTTTTTAAATAATTACAAACTGAGAAGCAGCTCAGTTGATGTACAGATTCTCTAACACAAAAATGAACCTTTACAGTGTTCATTTATTGTTGTAGATATTAGATTAAAGTATAATTAACCCCAGTTTTTCACAGGTTTTTAAAACTAAAACACAACTGGACACGTCATTCATTGTAAAAATATGTGATATAATAGTTTTGTTGTACTGCCCATCCCTAACTTAGACACATTCCCCACTGAAAGGCACATAAGATACTTCATGAAAGCAATTAAGCACTTTTTCCGGGTAATCAAGATTATACTATAATCTCCAGTGTAGTGTCAGCTTTACAGTAGATTTACTTTTCTACTTAGTTATTCTATTCACTAATTCAGAGCAGATGTTTGCAATGTGTCCGTTTTGAACTGATTAAAGATCTCACAGCGAGTTTGGGCCTGCTGAAACACACTCTGACACACCCTGGTACATTTCCTAGCATACAGGCACACATGGCCTGTAAACACACCTCTATTACCCACATGTACTTGGGACACACCCAGGTTTATAGAGGCTGGCTAAAAAGATAACATACCTCATGTGATAAAAATCACTTTTCACTTTTACACAAACACACACATACACACACACACACTTTCCCCTACCTTTCCTGTGTATCTGCTCTGTACGTTCAGCAAGTTCCTGTCTGTGGGATCCAGATCGGTGCTTTTAGCTGGCCTCAAGTCCAGCATGGATTGTGAGAATCGTGCCATTATATTCACATGCTCTCCAAGCCGCCCCGAGCCAACTGGTCCACCATTAGCAAGCCTGCTGTGGTCTGGGTCGGTACACTCGTAGTACTCATCTGATGCCGTCGAGCCCTCATCTTGTGCTGAATGGGCCAATTCAGGACTCTTGTTACTGTCCATATCATTGTCTTTAGTTTTGCTATCTGAATCCTGATTGGCGGACGCCGAATTAGACACCTCAGGTGCTTCTCTGCACTCCTCCGAGCAGGAATTCTCATGAGGTTTCACTTCACTTTTCTTGACCACACTGACTTGCACATTATCGGGCCCATCGCCTGCGGACATCACTAGCTGTAGGGTGCGTGGCTTTGGCACAGGAGGCGCCGGAGGATTTTCCTGTGTCTGGGGTTTGTCCTGAAGAGGCTGTGTTGGTTTAGGAGGCGAAACAGAGTTGCCAGGGTTCACAGTGTCTGGGGAGTCAGTTGGCAACTTGGTCTCCTTTGGAACCTTCCCATCAGGTTTATCCACTGGTTCCACACGGGTGTCTGGTGGGTTTGTTTTGGTGGTGTGAGTAGCTCTAACACGTGGACTCGCCTTTTCAGGCAGTGGCTCTTCTGGTGGAGCGGTAAAAGGGTCCTTGAAACGAATGGCCTGTGATGTTTCAAACAGCTGCGAGCGCATCAAGTGCGGCTGCAGCGGCTTGCTTGTGTCCCGAATGTTGATAAAGCCAATGACATCACTAGGTGGGTCTGGTTCCGGCCATGTGGGCAGGTATTGAATGAGCTCTGCCTTTGGTAAACCTATGAGCCCCGGGTGTTTGGGCAGGTCCTCAGTTAACTCACGTTGGCGTTTAACCGGCTGAGGCAAGGGATTCTGCGAGCTATCCTTGGGACTTGGGGCTTTGTCTGAGGAGGTTCGACTTGCCGTCTCCACCAAGGCGTATTTGGGGTTGATGAGTTTCCTGGCAACAGCCGCTGATGGAACAGAGGCGGGTGCAGGGACAGGGACTGGTTCGGGCTCAGGGAGGTCAGCCAGACGGATTTTGGAGAGGTTGACGCCACGGGAAGTCAAGTAGAGCTCACGGAACTGCTTGTCGAAGGTCTCCACTGCCTGTCCGGTGAGGACCGTGATAAGGTTGCGGTCCAAGCGGGAAGCCATCCATGTAAAACTGAAACACACACACTTCTTAAGTCAAGGTGATGCACACAGCAGAGGCTAGACACGTTACAAAAGAAGGCAGGACATTTGATTAAATCCTGCCTGCTGGTTGAGAAATAGTACTGGGCACATAATGTAAATCACATTATATTATATAGTGAAGTTTCTTCGGTTTCACAATGGCCATATTTATTGACTGATATTTGTTACTCTTTGTTTTCCTGTTGAACAAATAACAAAACCAAACTGAACGTCAGATTCATATCGTCCTTTAATTCCAATACACGCCAAATCGATATTTTTCTTTTTACGTTTGCTATTTAGTCTTCTAAAATGGGTTTACTTTTATAAATAAACACAAATCTAACTTTTTGCATTGTTCGTCTTTGGCGCTAACCTCTTCTCCAAACATGCTGCAAGCAAAATCAGATTTTTTTTTTTTATCATTAAAAAACCCAACAAGCCACAGCGCACGGATCCCATGCTGCAGGTTTTCTTATTTCTGAACAAACACAAGCACTAACTTGTGCTTGTTTGGACCACATGTGCTGTTATTTTCCACGAACACCATATTTTGAAGTGTTTTATTCCTTGTATGCGACAGAATTTTGCCAACGATTACAATGTTATGAATTAACGAACGACACATTATACTTTTTTTCGTTTGTAGTTAAATTTAATGTTACGGAATGTCCATTTACATTACAGCAGATAAAAACAGCCGTTCCCTCACCAGCCTCTCTTTTTTTTCTCGTTCATGAAGTTAATAAGACAAAAAAAAGCAGCTTGTCATGTTACTGAAAAACTATTATCCTCATAATGACAAGGGAAAAAAACACAAATAGCCAAAAACATAATAATACCACTTTCTACGTCTGGATTTTTTTTTTATTTAATGCTACATGTATTAGTCATACTGTAAACCAGTGTAAGCAGAGCTTGTGCAATGCAAACAGAATTTTTTGGCAATTATTATAAACGCTAATAGCAGGGATGTTGTCCACACAAGTAAAGCCCTAAGTGTATTAATTTATGAAAAACCACAAAACGACTTAAGATTTGACATATCTCAATTCACAGAGCATTGCCTTGGGTCAATTAACTGCTCATTTTACGGTAGATAAAAGACACCGTAATCTTTGCAGGCGTGGGATTGCACAGTCCATAAACTTCACTGACAAGACAGATTCGAGCAGCACTTGATACTCTGGTAATAATTACTCTGCCCAACCTCATCTGAACCATGTCGTAAGTTCTAACTAATCCTATCTGAATAGTGCAAACAGAAGGACTTTCACTCTGGGGCTTTTGAGGGGAAAGAAAATGTGACATGCTTATCAAGTTTTATAAGGAAATATGATAATATTCTTTATACCACAGCGATTCTGATTGGTCAGAAAGTGTTGATTCGTTTCCTATAACAGCAGCTCTGACAGTAGTTCCAGCTACAATTTAAGATTTAAGGAAGAAATCTGCAGTGTCGGAGCTTTGTAACTGACTTCAGGACAGAGGAGTTTGCTCTTTGTGGTTTCTCAGTAACATGACAAGCTGTCTTTTTTTTTATTAACTTCAAGAGAGAGAGAGAGAGAGAGAGAGAGAAAAGTGAGGCTAGGGAAGGAACAGGCCATTCGTTTCAAGAAGAGCCACTGCCTGAAAAGGCGAGTCGACGTGTTAGCGCTACACACACCTCCGAAACAAACCCACCAGACTGGAAGGAAGGAGGAACTGTTTATACCTGCTATAACCTGAGTGAAAACCTGATTCTCAGACATTCCACGACATTAAATGTAACTATAAATGGATAAAAAATAGAATGTGTCTTTCTTTAATAAATAAAAAAAAGTCATCATTGGCACGTTGCTCTGGCGTAAGAGGAATAAAACAATTTGAGACGTAACAGTAACCACCGAATCGCTGATGTTGAATTTTCCTATAACAGCACACCCCCAAGTGTGTTACTCCTTACTTACGAGGAATATCACGCTTTGCCCAATTTACTCCAGATAACTGAGAAAAAAAGGCAATTTGCTCCAAAATGGTTACATCTCAGACTTCAGAACTAAACTGGATTAAATTTGATCCCTTAATTACAGTATGTGTATGAAATGAAAGTATAATCCATGCAGTAAATATGCACCTGTAGGATATTTAATGCATAGCAGCCACGGGCACTTCACTGCTCAAACAAAGAAAAGTGGGCGTGGCTTGATGATTGCTCACAGGCTTCTTCCTATAGATATCTACCCACATACCTGAGGCCTATAGCTAGGTTTTATGAAGACATGAAAACATAAAATTATGCTCTGAGCCACAAATCTACTGAATTTGTGCACACACACACACACTCTGACACACACACACACACATATATACATTAACACACCTGTATGATCCAGACACTGCGCGATCTCCGTCCACAAACATGAACTTCTGACTCAGTAAGCCTTGCACTTTTTTAGCTGAGCGCGTGTGGAACTCGGAGCCTCCGCTGCAGCGGACCCGGAGATACTGCACGCAACAGGAGACAAAACAAAACCACACTTACTGCATTTGCATCTTACGCTGACAACTTTTTTTTTCAGTGCTAGTGTGAAGCAAAGTGGTGGTAGCATCGTGTTGTGGGGCTGCTTTTCAGCAACTGGTCAGGATCGAGGGCAAGATGGATGGAGACAAATACAATCCCAAAGGTTTTTTATATAAAAAATATAGCAAACTTTGACCAACTTTTCTGTATTTGCTTGTAAGGCTGAGAACACCATCGCTACTGTGAAGCAAGGTGGTGGTAGCATCATGTGGTGTGGAAGATTTTCATCAGCAGAGGAAAGTGGGTAACTGGTCTTAGTTAAGGCAAGATGGAAATATAGGGCAATCGAAATTGCCCTGTGAAAATCCATTATTAAAAAAGTGCGACTCTGTGTAGATTCAGTGGCAGGATAAAGAGGGGATTAGTCAGAGAAGCAACCGAGAGGCCAATACTTAAGTATAAGCATTCACTTACTTACGTAAATACTTATGCAGCCATTTTTATTTTAGATCCCACGGAAATTATGCATTAAGCTACACTGACAAATGATATTTTTAAGCTTCCGCGTGTGAAAAACTTGCCAGTTCATCACGACTTGAGTGAAGGAAGTTAAAAACATAATTGATATAAATGACATTTAAGCTCTTGCTCTTGTAAATATTTCAGAGGCTTTTGTTTTACCGTCGTTACTCTCACGGTACAAGAATGACTGGCATGTTCAGAATGTTCGAGCACACACCTAAGAATACAAGACACACACACACACACACACACACAAACACACGCAGCACCAATTACACAGTGCCAGTAGATTTCATGTGATCCATGGAACCAGTGTGTGGCTGTGAGGGTGTGCACGTGAAAGTGTGTGTTTATGTGTGTGTGTGTATGTGTGTGTGAGCTCACCTTTAGGTGTCCGCCATGCATGCCCGCTCTATCACACATGTGCAGAAAGTCCTGAACGGACTTTTGCTCGATGATGATGTACACCGCCACTTTTCTCCTAAAGCCGGCATCCAGGAGGTCCTTGAAAATGTCCACGTCAGTGAAAACGTCCATTACGATGCCGATGAGCTGGAAAACATAAACATGAACATAATATAATCAGCCTAAAACAGGGGTCTTCAAAGTGTCCCCTGCAAAGTGCTTTCATTCCAATAAATAAGGAGCCATGTCTGAATCCACTTATTTGATTAGTTCATCTTAGTCTCATAACAACTAGCAAGTTTGGCTGGAATGAAAGCGTGCAGTCACACCGGCCCTTTACAGATAAGATTGAAGACCTCTGGCGTAGAAAAAGACAGGAAAAAGGAGCATGTCCACCATTTTATGTTTAAGGAGAGTAGAGGGGGCCGTAATGATATTACTAGCTGGGGAGTCTGGAACTGCTTGGTGGCAGCGGCAATCATAAAAACACCAGCTGGATGGTGGATTTTTAGGTGATTTCACAGTAATGTGCGGTAAATATAAAAAAGCATGAGAGTACATTTTCAATATAGTCCACAGTGTTGACGTGTCCATGGCGACAGCGTGGCAGAAAAGTGCAGTTATGGATTATTTTTGGCCTAAATATCTCAGTGGTATCACTAATAAATACTGTATAATTAACAGATGTTAACTATATACGTGTATAATGTTAGCTATGTCGAATATGCGTTGATTTTATATTATTGAACTCAAAGACATTTTCCATTTGACAGATAGTGACAGATAGTGTGACAGCCACTGCAGCTGAAAGCATATGAGATAGGAGATAGGGGATAGGGGAAGGGGTGGGGCTTCCAGGTGGCGTTGTTTATCAGAGAGTTAAAACACATGTCGACTGGCTCATCTCCTGTTTCTTTGAGGAGAAAAAGACTGCTCTTTAGTGTATTTTTGAGTCTAGTGTCTAGTGTTGGGTCTGAAAAGTTTTGTGCACAGTGCAATGTGGTGCAATAGTAGCTACTACAATAATATCTCACTGTTGTATTACATTGCAAGGAATAGAAGCCTGTGTGATCTTACATTAGAACACGTTTCCATTGTTGGTTAAGTAAACGACACGTCGAATAAAAAAATATATATATCCGCATATTGTTACATGTAACAATAATAAACTCTCACAATGCTAAACTTTTAAACAAATTGCAAAACCCATTTTGTAGTAAAAGTAGAATAACTAACAACATAAGCAACAGTTACTTATTAGAGAGATAATAACAGCAATCTTTTCATCTATTTCAGAAATATTTATGGTTCACTACATGTACAAGAACATACAGAAAACAAGGAATAGCTGCTAATGAATGAGGATTAATTGTTTTTAATTGGTCTTAGAGTTGCACATGGTATTGAAACGTTTCCAAACCTGCAACGTGGGAAAAAAAATGGATTGATTCTGTAACGTTCGCTACTTTTGATGCTACGTCTAAACAGACCAACGCTAGACATTTTGCCTGGAGGCATGGGCGAGATGGCCACAGTGGCTCCAGCGCCAGGGAGTGGGACCTCGCTGTAGCCTGGAGTTTGGGGCGGGGTTACAGCTGGTGGGCGGAGCAAGACGTGTATGACTGGTAGAAGCACTTGGGACCTTTTGATGTGCAATAATGAGCGATGTATCTGATTACAGATGTGATGAGTGAGAACTCGTATTAATAAATCACATACAGTACATAGGTAAAGAAAACTATTTTTCTGCTTTTTATTTAAGAAATAATTGTTAGCATTGGCAGAATTGCAGAAGTAAGTAATGAGGTGGTAATGTGGTTGATTGTTTTCCTAGAACAGAATGTCCCTATGTGTTTTATTGCTTATATGGTGTTGCTTTGTTGACTTGACACTTTTGTTCAGTGGAAAAATGCAATGAAAAAAAAAGTTTTTATCTTTGAATTCGGAGTCATGTAGCTTTTTGCAAATGAGTACCATCACATTTATGATCGCATTTCAGGAGACATTTTCAGTGTTTATTCACAAATAGCACAGAATCTTAAAATGACCTCATTTGAACTTATTACTCTCTATATATATATATCGCTTGCAAGACTACTTTACACGAAACGTTTTTATGCTAAAATGATTTCTCAAAGCAGCACAGGTGCTAAATTAAATCCCATCCCTTATTTATATATAATCATGTATAATAATAATAATCTAACATCATTATTAATGCAATTATCTGTTCTTTTCTTCCCATGTTTGCCCTATCTCGCTTGTTTTAGGAGCTGTAATATAATGACAGACAAACAGCTTGTAACACACACCTACTTTCACTCACCAACACCCACACACACACGTTTTCTTGTTATCCTTATGAGGACCTAGCATTGACATAATTATTAAGGCAGCTAATTAATGTTATGCTACATATAAACCTAACGCTAACTTTAACCTCAGTAAACAAACGTTTCAGCTCTTTTAGTTTTTTTTCTTAAAGAATTGTTTGTAAAAATGTATGAGGACTCCACAAGGTCAGGACTGTGAGATATTCCTATCTTAGTGGGGACCAAGATGTAAAAACAGGCCCCCCCACACACACACACTTCTTTTAATCAAAGAGCTCTCTGTGCATGAACAGCACACTGACAATGAGGGTCCGAATGCTTTTATGAGGCAGTAAAAAGGCGCTGTGTGTGTGCTGAGACCTCGTGTTTGCACGTGTTAATACAGAAGCATTGACAGCATGTTTTAACACGCCGTCTCGTACCGAGACAGAACGTTTGCAGATGTGTCAGTGATGACGGGTCAAAGCAGCTGAATAGAAAGCAGGACCCAAAAATGTTCTGATTCATTCTGACTAAGTCTTTTTTTTCGGGTTTTATCTCGCATTCCGTCCAATCAGCACTTCCGCAGAAACACGAGGGAGGGGTTTCGTCTGCGTTACAAATCCGACATTCTCACGCATACTGAGCTGTTCCCGAGAGGGTCTTCAAACAGCCGAGCTTCCTCTAAACATTCACTTTGACGTCTCGTTCAATAGCACGGCCGGATTCAAACCTGTTTATTATCCTTCGGTGCCTTTGGGAGTCGAAATATTCAAAGGGAAATCCCAGACCGACCACACCAGCGTCTCAGGGCTGGGTCGCAAACCACACAACTACCATATTAAATAGCATAGCAAAGCAGTCTGCCACGAGCACATGCCCCAAAGTGCACTCTGAACACTATCCTGGAGCTACAGTATGGAGCACAATGGTATGCCATTTTGGATGGAGCCCAAATTCTTTACTTGGGAGAACTGCGCTAAACCCCTCCAGACATGCTACAGTGAACGAACGCTACCACATCACTGCTCAACAACTCTGATTACTCAGAAGGTGTTATTTAATTATCCATAACAAATCCATAAATCACACGTTTATATTAATGCACTCGTTCTAATACGTCATCGTTTTTATGTGGTAACAATAAAGGGTGGGTGATATTACAAAAATATCATATCACAAAGGCATTTCTACGATACGCAGCATGTATCGCACGTAAAAGATATTAATCAAGTCTAGCTAGCGTCTTTATTTCTCTTGATGTGTTTAACTGCGAAGTGACTGCGTGTTGTGATTGTGGTGAAATTTATGAGGAATTTCTTATGTTATTATGTTGAGACAAGTGCAATTTTGTTCAAATTAGAAAACAGAGAAATAGATTTCAGGTTTTAAATCCCCCACACACACCTCCGAAAGGATTTTATGACATATTACGACCATGGTATTTGAATCATTTTCACTGGAACTGTCATAAAGCTATTTTCCACCAATTAAATTCACATGATGAGATTGTTTGACGGTAAAATCATGCATTTGTTGCTGTTTGACAACAAAACACATTAATATGTCATACTTATAAATTTACAGCTCACACCATGAATTTATTTAGAGCCCTGAAATTAATTCCTGGCGACACCAGGGCTTTGTGGATTTGTGTTGGTGGAACGTTCTGGAATAAAAGGCTCTAATAGCTCCAATAAATCAATATAACAATGCACTTTAGCTTAGTGGGATTAGTATCTGAATAGTTGCACTATAGTCATAAAATAATCAGTGTTTTGTTTACGTCTCGTGGGGATGTACGTACAGTATAACTGATTAACGATGTTCCTAAATTGGGTCCCTGAAGCGTTTTTAAGACACTTTGCAGTGGAGGAAGTCACGATCAAGTATTTAAGGTTATTATAGCCAAAAGCAATTGTGGTAAAACTCGGAAATGTGGTTTTAATGTAACTAAAAGAAACTATACAACGTGGATTTGTTTGTGTTGTGCAGGTGGAATGTTCTGGGGTTGAAGGCTCTGAAGGCTCCGAGAAACACACTATGCTTCCACATAAACAAAATGGCTGCCGCACATATCCTGTGGTGTTTGGCGCGCAGCTTATTTACGTCCTCAGAAATTAAAGCTACATGTCGCTACATGGGTGCAATACCGGTGTAAACAGTGGGGGCAGTATAGCACCATGTGACACTGCGTTCACAACTGACTAAACAAACTCGCGATTTGTCGCAAACCTTACACTTCTGTACGATTCTACACGTTCTCAGCGTTCTCACACTTTCATCTTATTATGACAACGTGATAAATACTGACAGTGTAAGCGGTTTTACAGAAATGGCGTTCTCAAAAATCTTTTCGAAACGAAAAGTTTAAGTGCAGAACGATAAAATATATCGGGGATTGATACAGCCTACATACATGTTACGGTCATGTGACCTATTAATGATCAATCTGCGTGGCCACGTCCTCTACAATAAGGTCAAAATAATAGTTTCTTATTAGTTATTTAGCGTGATTGCAAAGATTTATAAATCTTTTGAGAATCGATCAGAAACACTAATCCCACAGAGAGACTGGTACACAGAGTGGTGGGTGATTAATACCGTGATACCGTGATACTTTTAGACTTTTAGACTTTGTTATCATACCGTGAACATCGTAAACACATCTAGAATAGTCTTTGTATCTGTGTTTAAGTGGAAGTGTTGGTTTATACTGTAGAATAAAAAATTGACATTATGTATAGTAAGTATTTTTTGCGTCAGGATGCACGAGGTACCTTCTGCGCCTGCGCGATGGTCTTCCTCACCACCTCCTTGATGTGCGTCTGGCCGTCCACGGGTGGCTGCGTGTACACGTTGACCCGCGTGACTCCGCGGTACGAGTTACAGTCCGGCCAGCCCAGGTCTAAATCCGGTATGGAAATGTCGGAGCGGTCGGGCCAGTACTGCAGCGACAGCGCGCGCTCTTCTCTGTCCGCCGTGTCCGGTTTGGGATGCTCGGTCCCGGGCCGGTAGTCCTCCACGGAGCGGCAGAGGCGCTCGAGCTCGGGCTCAGACAGGAAGGGCCGCAGCTCGCGCTCTTTCACGTACGCGTCGAAGGCCTCGCGGCCGCCGGTGATGAGCTCCTCGATCGCGAGCCGCTGGTCCTCGCTGTAGAAGAACTCCGGTTTGGACTCGCTCACGCGCCAGTTCACGTGGTTGTCGTCGAGACATTGAATTTGGGACAGAGCCATTTCTGATATGCAAATAAATAGTAATAATAACAAGAATAAATAGATAGAAAACCGAAAACGTGTAAAAGTTACTCAGATGCTCGCGCTTCCAGGCGTAAACGTGTTCCTAGTTTGTAAAGAGAACTTCGTCATTATTATTATTATGATGATTATTATTATTATTATTATTATTAGTGTTTCAGACACAGAAAGGTCGGGTGCGCGTGCCGGTTCCAGGATGGTCCCGCCGCTGGTGCATGGTGTCTCGTGCTCGTTACAGGGAGAGAACTCGAGTCGGTAGATCAGCTTTCAGTCACCCGACAGGTAAAAGAGGACAAAAGCGCCTCGAGCGTCCTCAGAGACCGAACCTCCCACCGGTCCACAGCACACACCTCACACACCTCACACACTCACGTGACCGGCTCCGCGAGCCAACTCCAACTCCAGCTCCGGTACACCGCCTCTGCACGAGCGCTGACAAAAACTCCTCCAAGTATTTCGAAAAGAAAAAAAAAAACTTTCACAGGAATTCAGTGGAACAAAAAGTTTTCCGCTCCACGTTTCTCCTCCACATGTTCACTCTGGAAGAGGAAGAGGAGAGGCCGCGTCCCAGACGCCTTCCTACCGGACACTGAGTGCACTCTGACAGGGCGGAGGAGTCATTCATACACTCCCTCCGCCTCCGACACACACACACACACACACACACACACACCGGGTTCTGTCCGGAGCTGTTCCCGAGCACGATGACGCGGCGCTGAATGTTGGCACGCGCGGGCGCACGCGGGGCGGAGCAGCGTCCTTATTGGTCAAAAAAAGGGAAACCGGGACAACTTTCACTTCCTCCTCAGACACACACACACACACACACACACACACACTTCTGTTCACACGCTACTGCAGATATCTAAAGAGTTACAGACTGTGAGGCCAAAAAAATGTCAAAAAAAAAAAAATAATAATAAATAAATAAATAAACTTTCATAAATTAAGGCGTAATTACACACTTCATAAAAATATATATACATAATTAAAAAAAAAACAAACATGAAACTAGAGGAACAGAAAACTTGCTGACAAGTTTTTCCCCCTAATTTCTTTCCTTCTTTCTTTCTTAGAGATAGAGACAGTGCTAACATGTCTTTTTGTCCCTCATTCATTCATTCAGTCATTTATTCACTCTTTCTTTCTTTCTTTCTTTCTTTCTTTCAATAATTAAAAAAAATACTGTTTAGTAAGCTGCTGTGCTAATGTTTTTTTATCACCAATTCTTTCTTTCTTTCTTTCTTTCTTTATTAGAGATAGAGACAGTGCTAACATGTTTTTTGTCCCTCATTCATTCATTCATTCAATCAATCAATCAATCAATCAGTCAGTCAGTCAGTCAGTCAGTCATTTATTCACTCTTTCTTTCTTTCTTTCTTTCTTTCTTTCTTTCTTTCTTTCTTTCTTTCAATAATTAAAAAAATACTGTTTAGTAAAGATGCTGTAAAGATGGTGTTTTTGTCACCAATTCTTTCTTTCTTTCTTTCTTTCTTTCAATAATTAAAAAACTAGAGATACTGTTCTCCGTGAGCTTCAGTTTGTCAGAGTGACATATTTTATTTAAACAAAAAAGAGAAAGAAAAAAAACCCCGTTGTCTCCAAACTCATCACTAAATACAGTCATCTTGTGGATATTTAGTGTGTGTTCAGTAATAAGAGTTTATTAATAAGTGTTTAGTAATAAGTGTTTAGTAATATTTCTATGTAATTTGAACTTTACTGAAAGCTTTGAGGCAGTGTGTGCTTTCGTCTGTTAAGATAAAATTCCCAGAAATGACCTCAAGGCTAAATAAACCATTAGTTTTCTCTTTACTTTCCTACAACAAGACAAAACAAGTTGCTGATCTTTAATCAGTTTCATGGCCTCGCCCCAAGGCTGAATCACAAACCCCTCCGAACTTCCTGCAGAAGTTCCCTACATAGGGCACAGACGCCATTGCATCACTTACTACACAGTGTGCGTTGATGAGACGTCGGAAGGAATTTGGGATTCGGCCTAATGCTTTTCTCGTTCTTTATCCATGTTAATAAAACTCATGTAAAAAAAAAAAGAACTCAAGACTGAATAGTTTCTGTGCATCAGAGTTTCTGTGAATGTGACGTCATCGTTCACATGACGATGTGACTATTAACTTACTCATTATTTACTTTATTTACTGTTCATTAAAATATATATATATATATGTTGGCTGTTATTTATCAATCTTTTAATAAAGTAGTGCGTAAATGTTTTCATGGTCAAACAGAACTACAGATTCCTGGTGGATTGACAAAAGTTTCCTTGTTCATAATCACCTCGTGTTTCACGTCAAAGCTGATTTGCATAAAACCACGCCTACAAACATCCATAAAAGGCAATGGTCACAGAGAGCTGAAAGTGAGTAAGCATAGTAAAGCTACGGGGGAGGGGGGCCTGGGTGGGCCCATTTGGAGGCGCTTTTGTAGCTACAGTGGTCTTGTTAACGTTATTTACAAAAAAAAAAGTTCTTATTTACCAAAATAATAAATTATTTTAAAGTCAACACAACCAAAGATGAATCTAACTAATGTCCTAATTTTAAGGATTTTAAAAGAATCTTAGTGGAAACAATTCACACGACTTTTTCAGTTCCTTCTGAAACAAACAGCGAACCTCATAATCTCCGACTGTGTATGTACTGTAACTGCGAAACTTCATAGGGTGAGTCTGCACATTTCATCATTTCCTGATCTAGGCTGTGTTCGACTCTATTTCTGTCACTGCTGAAGTTTTTGTAGGTTCATGTTAAAATGCTGTTGAAAGGCGGGGCAACCCTTCGTTATTATTGATCAGGAAAAAGCTGGCTGTGTGGCTAGAGGAAATGTCAAAAACACCTGTAAAACCCTGCAGTGGAAACAGCTCTGATTTTATCAGCCTGTTTTCTGCAACCGGTTGTGTTGCATGTTGTGATGTGTTCAGCTGCTGGATTTAGCTGAAGTGTGTAATGTTAGGTACTACTCAGTCCGCCATTTTGTTGTGTTCAGGTTAAGACTATAGATCGGCAAAGTTACTGAAATTTATTGTCATTATCTGCTCTAGCTGTGGTAATATGTTTGTGTGTGTGTGTGTGTGTGTGTGTTCAGTTCAGCAATTGCAGTGTGTCAGCTACCACAGATACAGTACATATTATCTTCACCTCTTTTTATAGGGTGCCATTACTTTTGTCCTAATTGAACAGGCTGATTTGTCTTATTTTATGGATTTGCTTTCAATGTTCATTAACTTGGTGTGTAACTGAAATAAGTAAGCGGTTCAATGTTAATGATTCTCCTTATATGGAAATTTACACAAACTCAGGACACGGATCATTTTCCGAACTGGAACTGGATTCTCACAAACACAAATAGAAGAAATTTACGAATAAATGTGTTTGATAAATGAGGCCTATTGTGCTTATACTGTGTGTGTGTGTGTGTGTGTGTGTGTGTGTGTGAATTCCCAGATTCAGTGGGCTGTGTGGATCCTGAGGAATGTATGAAGGTGTGTGGAGCGGAGGTCGGCTGTTCCAACATCGCATTTCCCAAACTGGTCATCGAGCTCATGCCTAGTGGTAATAAGATGTGTTGTATGTGTGTGTGTGTGTGTGTGTGTGTGTGTTTGTGTGTCCTGTATCCTTTTTTTCTACAAATTTTTTTACTAACAGGAAACTAACAGGAACTTGTTCCACAACATTTAATGTAACTATAAATGGATGAAATGTCAATGTGTTGTTATTTAATAAACAAAAAAATTTTAATCGTTGCGTAATTGCTGTGGTGTAAGAGGAATAAAACACTTGAGGATGTGTTGTTATAGGAAATTAATCAACTTCAGGGTGCTAACAGTAACTCTGCTTCATCACACCACCCCGTCGTTGTTTATTTTCCTATAACAGCACACCCCCAAGTGTATAATTCCTCTCATACCACAGCAATTGGGGTGAATTTTTGTTGTGTGTGTGTGTTTTAGGGCTGCGAGGCTTAATGATCGCAGTGATGATGGCCGCCCTGATGTCCTCGCTGACCTCCATCTTTAACAGCAGCAGCACTCTATTCACCATGGACATCTGGAAGAAATATCGCAGAGGAGCCAGCGAGAAGGAGCTGCTGCTAGTCGGCAGGTTGTGAGCTTCAGTTTGGAAAAGAAACCTTAGCATTATCATTTTTCTTTATTTCAATTTAAAAAAATGCAAAAAAATTTCCTATAAAAACCTTTTATTCCACAGTACTGTTGAATTCTCGTTTCTGATTGGTCAGAAGGTGCTGCAAGGCAAAACACAGGTTTATATTAACGCGCTCGATTACTCTCCATCGTGATTACGTGTTTTTGCGCCGTCGCAGGATCGTGACGGTGATCCTCGTCGTCGTCAGCGTGGTTTGGATCCCGATTCTTCAGAGCGCCAACAGCGGACAGCTCTACGTCTACATCCAATCAGTGACCAGCTACCTGGCCCCTCCTGTTACTGCCATTTTTGTCATGGCAGTATTCTGGAAAAGAACCAACGAGGCAGTACGTATGCATTCCTCAACACACACACACACACACACACACACACATACACAGCGCTCAGGAGAAATGTTGCGTATGTTGCGTTACGTGAAATATCAATCAGGAAGGGAAGGACGGTCACAGCTGATGTGTCACCACAAATTATCTGCAAACACTTAAAGGCGAGAAAACGGAAGATAAATGCAGAGAAAAATAGTTCAGGAATGAAGCAAGGAATGTAAATATCTTCAGAGGTTGAAAGTCTGAAGGAAGATGTTCAGCAAGAACATTTTTATTTTATGAACCAAAACGTACATTTATGATTAATAAATATTCAACAATTTCTGTCTGTGGCTTTGACCTCAAGTGTCACTTTGGATCAAGTAGCTTCCTTATTTTTTTTAGGCAGAAAGAAAACAAGAATCAGATGAAAATAATTAAAGAACATTTATAAAATTGATCATAACTGCTGTGTTTGAGATACGTCCTTTGCTTTGACACTTACTTTGTCTCATTTATAGCTTTATCACCAATGTTTGTGTTTCCAGAGTGAATTTTTAAGCAGGTTACGTAGGATTACTATGCTGCACTGGCTAATATCTTATGATTACGACATCCTGTGTATGACTTCTATCTTTTTGCCCTCTTTTTTCACCTCGTTCCCTGAGACTCTTGCTCTGTCCTCTCTCTCTCAGCTGACTAACCAGAATGTCTGGATGTTAGTCAGAGCGAAGTTTAACAGCGCACTGATGGGGAAGCGGATGTTAAAAGGCTCAGTGTGTGTTTGCATCTGGTGTGTAAATAAGAGGAAGAGATTCCAATGAGTCATTACACAGCCCCGCCCACTAATATCTTAAGCAAACAGCAGATCAGTTACTTACGTGGGAACAAATAACGTCCTTGTCATCTTAACCTTGGTTCAGTGAAATGAGACACCATGAGAAAACACACGGCATGTCAACCTCGTCTTCGGAATGAACTTAAGATGTGCGATCAAATGACGTTTGACCTTTAGCGAGGTGTTCTGTTCGTTTTGTGATGACCAAATTCGTTTCATTTGAGGTCAAACATTTTGTACACTTTAGACTAAAGTTCAACTTGTAGTATTTAGGTCACGGACGGGTATTCAAATTTCAGCCACAGTTTGCGGTTTATGTAAAGCATGCAGGCGACAGATTCGGCCGCTAGATATGTCCTGCGCAAAAGCCCGAGGAACAAGTTAGCAAAACAAAAACGCTTTTCAAAAATAACGAAATGAAACGTTTCTAAATATCAGATATAACTGTATATATAATGTATCCTCTTGCTTCCGATACATGTCCAAAGTGATCCAAGTAAGGAATAAAACACTTCAGGGTTTGCTGTTATAAGAAAATAATCAATGATGAAGCCAAGATCCTGTTACCGGATCAACCAGAAGTTGATTATTTTCCTATAATAATCAGAACGTCCTGATGTGTTTTATTCCTCTTGCACCACAGCAACTTGCTGAAGATTACAATTTTTTATTTCTTAAAGAACTCCACGTCGTACTTTTTATCCATTTATAGTTACGTTTAATGTTGCGGAACGTCTACGCAACAAGTTCCTGTCCTCACTTACGTTATAGCAGCTATAAACTTCAAATGAAGTTCCCTCGTGAGCTTAATAAGACAAAAATAAAACATCATGTTAGCGAGAAAACGCAAGGCGTAAACTCTTCGTAAGACTTACTGACACATTTACAAAGCGCTGACACTGGAGACTCCTTCCATAAATGTTACATAAATGTCTCTTCAAGGAGAACTTCACCATCTTAGTTTATTATTTGATTTAGATTACGTGGCGCGTCCACATCCAAGTGAATTACAAAGTGATTTGGAAGTGATTTATATTTGGTTTTATATTTTCCTAAAAGCAGTCTTATCCATCAATGTGGACAATATGCACGAAAGCATCCTGTGATGTCATATCGTGAAGTATATCAGGCTCAGGGAAGATAAAACAATTATCAGAAATAATTTCCTCTCTCCTTACTGAAAGTTAACAAAGGCCTCTGAGTGCTAGCAGAGCGTTCACAGGGAAAACCTGTTCGTCCAACTGAAAAACATTATAACATTCCAGTAACACAGGGAGGAACACCTTTACGCCAGGGTGGGGCGTTTTCTTTTTAAAAAACCTTTCAGCATGGAATGCAGGATGCCCCCGAGCTACAGAAGACACCAGCGCTTCTCACTTCTGTCACTTTCTAAATTTCACAACCCGACTGCCGTTTCAGCTTTGCAAACACTATAAACAATGAATCACGCTACGAATAATTTGCACAGAATTATGCTAGCAGGTGATTCTGTTTTAGAAACAAAAAAGAAATCCACTAGTTATAAAGTTTTATATATATATATATATATATATATATATATATATATATATATATATATATATATATATATATATATATATATATTTTTTTTTAATTCAGATTTGTCAAACAAGTAACTAATATAAAGGGAAAAAAAATGTGTCAGCTAAAAAGGATTTTTTTTTTTACATTAAGATCAAGTAAGTAAAATTTGATTTTAAAGTTTTGACACAAAACAGTTCCATGAGTGCTATTGCACAAGCTCGGATGTGATCTGGGCAAGTTTGGACTGATCATGAATGTGTGAGACACTGGACAAGCTAAAGGAGCATATTTCATATTCATTTTGAATATTTCAATTCAGTTCTATTTAATTCACAGCAGTTACAGTATTGCCAGTGTCACGTAGTATTTTCATGGAATTTTATAATTATTAAAAAATTATTATTATTAAAAAATAATATAATTATTTTTTAAATAAATATAAATATATAATTTTAAATAGAATTTTAACAGAATTTTTAGATAATATTTGTATTATACACTTTTATACAAACAGCAGTAAAAAATTCTCTTATTTCCTTTACGTTGTTAACTTCCAGACTTGAAATTTGTCCTAAACACGGATCTGATTTTGCAGTGACAAAGACTGAAGGTTTGCAAGCCCACACTGACTCACACAGTGAGTAATATAATTATTACAGAGTATCTCTGAGAATTTTTTCCGAATCCATCCCACCATGTCAGTAATTTCTTACAGACTGCACTTTCTTGCGTCTGGAAATATTACGAGGCTGTTTATCTTCCCTGAAATGAGCAGTAGACATAACCCCAGGTAATACCTTTATATCACACCTGAATTGACATGTTTGCTTTATTTCCTCTGGGAAAAGACGGTTTGTACTTTTTCCTGGGTGTAAAGACACTCCAGGAAGCGCTCGCTCTTTTCTATGAGCCAAAAGTATAAAACACACAACAATAAAACGATAAAACATAGACGCCGTTTTCGAGAACCCGGGAGTTTTAGGAAAGTTATTGAGTTCGTAGCGTAAGTTTAGCCTACATACATGTTATGATCAGTTGTGTGGCCACGCCCCCTACAACAAGTGCTTATAATAAAGATCAAAACAATCAGTTTGGATTAAAATGAGGTGTGTGTTGTACAGGTGAAATATTTGTTGTGAAAGTTTATTCTGTGCAAATCGATCATAATTACGACACCTGCAACCAGAAATCTAACTGTGCTTTAGCTAAAACGTTTTAAAAAAACTACGACAACTGCAGTTGATGATCCTGGATAAGTTTTGGGAGTATCATATTTATTTAGTCATAGTTTGGGTCTACAAAATTTCTAGTCGATTATTGCCATTTTGCTGATATTTATCGGATTTATTGTATTTCCAACCAGAAACGGTGTAACTTAGCCATCTGCTAAGCAACATAGCTACCTATGAAAAAAATACGCACACAACATAGCTACTTACGAAAAAAATATTGTTTAGCAGATTGTTAAATGAATGAAGTTGTTTTGTGTTTAGGGAGCGTTCTGGGGTTTGATGGTGGGTCTGGCTGTCGGGGTCACGCGGATGGTTCTGGAATTTGCCTTCCCACCCCCTCGCTGTGGCATCTTCGACCCTGCGCCGCCCATCCTACGGCGCGTGCACTATCTGCACTTCGCCATCATCCTCTGCGCCATCACCGTCATCGTCACCATCATCATCAGCCTTCACACACCCGAACCCTCCGAGGAACAGGTACATGCCTACAGTTTACACTCTGTGTATGAAATAAGACAATTCGTCAGTATGTTAGTCCTCTAGCTACTTATAATAGTCATTGTTACAATAGCTATTGATGTTAAACAAAAACAAACAGTGTCGTTTACGTGAAACGCGAATCGTACACTGGTGTATTTTTGACACAACTCATTTGAAGTACGTGGGTTGGGTCTGAAAATCTCTAGACAACTTTATCGAAGCCAGTTCTTGATCAAATGCGGAAGTTTGTCTGATTTTAACAGTAAAGTGGGTTTTTTTTTACGTAAACATGGAAACTATTGATATAGAAGAAGTGGTGATGTATTTCTGTTTATAGATGATTGACAGCTCTTTATGTGCAGTTAATATGGTATCGCTTAAATGATAAAAAAAAAACACTTTTAAAAGGATTTTATCGTTACTCTGACATTTGCGTCATGTATGTTCCAGGACTTTTACTTTATTGCATGTAATGTGAGTACAAACATAGACGTTGGACATAACAATGAAGTGACTTTATTAAGAGTGCCATCTTGTGGAGAAGCTACTTCTTGCTAAAAGTAAGCGAGTTAGTTACCATCCTTGAGGTGCTTGCCATTGTTATTTTTATTACGTTTTTTAAACATGAGACGCTAGCAAGCAATTTCAAGTGAAGTAACGTTCTGGACGAAAGTTTTTGGATGATTTATTTTTGGTAAAATTTTTTAAAAGTTAACTTTACCACATCTATGTTGATTAGTTTCCTATAACAGCACGTCCTGATGTGATTTATGCCTCATATACCACAGCAATTTCTCAACGATTACAATTTTTCATTAATTAAAGAACAACATATTGTACTGTTTGTCCATTTTTAGCTACATCTATTGTTGTAGAACATCCTTATTTCCTGTTCTCACTTTCTAGCAGCTATAAACAGTCGTTCCCTCATTTTCTCTTTGTTGAGTCTAATAAAAAAAAAAAGCAGCTTGTTACATTACAGAGATGGTGGAAACAAACCTCTGACACTGGAGACTCCTTCCATAAATGTTCTCCTTGCATTAAAAAAAAAAAAACTTCACCATATCAACGTTTACAAACATTATTTTAATACGTTTACGTGGAGGGTCTAATGTACAAGTCCCTGTGAATGAAGTGTTACTATAGAAACCATAACATATGCAAATTTCTGACCAATCAGATTTGAGAATTCAGCAGCGCTGTGTGACGTATGCATGCTAATGAGGTTAATGTGTTTGTTGTATGTGTGTTATTGTGTTGCAGATTCATAACCTCACCTGGTGGACCCTTAGACACAGTGCTGACAGAGATATACCGCTACAGAAAGTATCAACACTCACTCGGAGAGCAGAGGGTAACACACACACACACACACACATGACACACACACACATATACATATACACAACATCAGGAGGATCCCAAAGAAAGGGAAATGCTTTCAGTACTCTATTTTTATTAGTTAATTTTGCTGAAAGAGAAAAGCAAAATAAAATACAATTACATTTTGTATTGCTAAGTAATTAGTGAACAAAATATTACTCGTTTCCCAAATAATTCATCTCGTTCATGTCTCCTTTCTTTTCTCCCCCCTTTCCTCTACTTTCCACCCCAAACTGAAAGCAATACTTGAAAGTGGTTTTTTGCAACACAAGGATTTTTTTGTTGTTTCTCTCAGTCTCTCTCTCTGTTCTCGTTTTTTAGGTTGCGAGTCCGTGCGCAGAGGGAAGTGTGTGCGCACCGCCGGCTTTTGTAGTCCTCGGCCTGGCCGTGGAGCTCCCGGGACTCCACCTCCCATGATTCGTAGCATGAGGGAAGACCCATTTTGGTCACGCTTCTGCTGCATCAACGCTGTTATTCTCATGTGTGTTAATATATTCCTTTATGCTTACTATGCATAACACACACACACACACACACACACACATACACGTATCCAAAGTTTCAAATGAAAAGAAAAAGGTTTCTAAGATTGGATGGTCAGTTTTCTGTTTTGCATAATTTTTAAGTATATGGTTTTATATGACATTGCTTAACTGGATTCAGTTAATAGGCTGATAATTAGCTGATCAGGCAGGTTAGAGCAGGAAACACACCGTGACATGTTCATGCACCTACACACTCGTTCATATACAGCGACGTCCAGATACGAGTCCACTATATACTGCATGTATGTGTGTGTGTATATATATATATACACACACATATATATATATATATATATATATATATATATATATATATATATAT
>CM040479.1:1145429-1166650 GCA_022758105.1 Pangasianodon gigas | reverse complement strand
ATATATATATATATATATATATATATATATATATATATATATATATGTATATAGTGTATCTGTATATATACACCACTGATTTCAATTGATCAGTTATCAAAATCAAATACAAGTCAGATAATGTAAGGAATAAAACACTTGGGGGTGTGCGGTTATAGGATAATAATCAACCATGGGGCGGTGTGATTGAGTACGAACTGGAGATACTGATACAGCAACAATTTTTAATATGTTATAAAAAAAACAGCATGTCGTACTTTTTATCCGTTTATAGTTACATTTGTTGTTGTGGAACGTCCGCAAAACGAGTTCTTACTTACGTTGTAGCAAAAGTTTTGTCACCAGTTTCTGTTTTTTTTCCTCTCATGAAGATAATAAGACAAAAAAAAACCACCTTTCATTCACAACAAAGCTCTAAAACTATAGACTCTTTCCATAAACCTTAAATAAACATCTCATTACATAAAAAAAAAATAATCACCGTATGACCAATTACGCACTTTTTTAAAAAAAATACATTGATGTGGAGCGCCTGCCATACAAGTCCCTGTGAATGAGCTGTTGCTATAGAAACGATAACGTATTAGAACTGTGTTTAGCCTTCTGACCAATCAAATCCGAGAATTCAACTGTGATATGTTATAACTACAGTTAACAAAGGTATAATAATAAAGCTAACAATAAGAAAAAAGTCAGTGTGTTGCAGTCCTCTCTGTTCTGAAGATTCAAAGCACTGGTACTGGAGACTCCTTCCATGCATGTTAAATAAACATCTCCTTACAGAAAGCCTCATCAAAACAAAGTCTATATTTTTTTTCTTAAAAAAATTGTTTATTATTAATCTTAGATTAAGTGGAGCATCCACCTTTTTGAATTAGCTGTTACTATAGAAACGATAACGTACTATAACTAGCCTTTTGTTCCGGCACCTTTCGACCAATCAGACTCCAGAATTCAACAGCGCTATTGTGTAACCATATTTACTGAACGTTATTTAAGTCTGGTTTAACGCCGTGTGCTAGGAATGTGGACAAAATGTACAATGCAGCAAAGAAACGATCATCCGAGCCCAGTGTTGTGTTGGTTTTAGCTCGTACCGTTCTTGGTTGTGAAGTCAAACGTATGAACCCTGCTGCACTTTATGCAACCTGAAAATCATGATTATTGTTAATGAATAGGGAGATTACACATCTCAGGATGGAAAAAAAAATATGATGGACGGCTTAATCTGTGGAATACATTACGTAATTATTGGAACTGGAAATGCAGATTTACTCATGACCTTTAGCTTTTCATCAAAGCCTTTTTATTTCAGCACCTAAATCACTTCCATTTAGTCCTTTAATTCTTCATCACTTTCACTAAACTACAGGTTAACTGCAGGTTATAACACAATGATGCTGAATTCTCGATTCTGATTGGTAGTAGTAGATAGTAACAGCTATTAACAGCTAGTAGCAGCTTGTAACTTACAGTAACAGCAAGTAATAGATAGTAACATACTATAGTAGCAGCTAGTAACAGCTATTAACAGCTAGTTAGAGATAGTAACAGATACTAACAGATAGTAACAGATAGTGTCAGAGTCACACTTTGCTGTTTTTTTTTCTTATGAACATCAAGAGAACCTGGTGAGGGAACATAATGTAAGTGCGAACAGCAACTAACAACATTAAATGTAGCTAAAATCGGATACAAAGTACATCGTGGCATTCTTTAATTAATAAAAAAATTGTAATCATAGGCAAACTGCTGTTGTAGTAGAGGAATAAAACACACCGTGTTTTACGGATATTCCACAACATAAAACATAACGATAACCTACAACTATAAAAAGTATGACGTGTTGTTCTTTAGTAGCTAAAAAATTTTAATCGTAAGCAAATTGCTGTTGCTTAAGATGAATAAAATGCTTCGGAAAATAATCAACTTTCAGGCGGTAACAGTAACTCCGCTGATGATTGTTTTTCTATAACACTGTTGTGTGTGTAATTCCTTACATTAATCACAAAAAACATTCAGTGGATTGTTTTAACGTTTACGTGAAAAATACGTAAAAAGAAAATCATGTTATACTTTTAATACCCATGCTGTGTTATGAGTCAGTTTTTTCCAGTCGCTCTGAATCCGTCAGAAGAGTGATTTACTGCAACTGATGAAGTCATCCAGGCAAGCCCGAACAAGGCGAATCAGCCTCCGAGCATTTCCAAACAGCAAGGCTCTTACTTTATATGATTTACGTAATTAACTTAAATCTTATCTACGCGTATTAATCAGTCGCCAGGAGAATTGTTTTTCAGTATTAAAGCGTATCATGTTTCACTGCTGGACATGGAAAAAAACAATGATGTTTACTGCAAAATATTTGTAATGAGATTTTAATTAATGAATGTCATTTTTCAAATAAATTGTGAGAAATGTTGCAATTTCGAAAGAGACGTTGGTGAAAATTGTGTATCTTGGTATTGTCATGCCCTTTGGTTATTCTGTTTCATTTCAGTGGAAGTGTGTAATAAATGCAAGAAAAACAACCCGATTAAAAACCATTAGGCAACACATTGAACTCAGGTGTGTGGGCGTGTGGGTGTGCGGCGTCCAACTGGTGCGATCACACAAATATGCATCGGTTAATGACGGGTGGAGCCGCTTGTGATTGACACTGTTGTTTCTTTTCACCTATTGCTTCACGCTTCAGTGGGAATTCCGAAAAGAGATAACAGGAACTCCACTTTCGTGAACCTGGGTCTAAACATCTAAACAGTTAACCCTGTGTGTCAGAGATGTTACAGTATAAAGAGAGTTCATGCAGGGATTTCTCAAACAGCTAACAATTTTAAATTACGTAAGTAAGTATTTTTTATCCGTTTATGCTTACTGTTCCTGCTGTACAAGGTAGCATTTGTGTACGGTTTTGCTAACTGGTGAAATAGAATCCTATTGCTGAAATATGAGAAATATAAAGATTTGTAACACGTTATATTTGTAATATTTGTTTTTGTGTTAAAAAATGACACGAATTTAACCCTGAAGTGGAGACGTACCTCAATGCCACCATCTAGAGCATATCCAGAGTGTTTACAGAAAATATAAAGTGAAAAAAAACATTCATTCTTGCTTGTGAAATCTAAATTTTATTTTTAAGCTGAAGAGAAAAGGCGATTTTTCATCATTAAAGCAAATGAAATTACTGTATAAAGTGATATTTTGTGCAACTTAACATATATGACATGAAGAAGATAAACTTTTGTTGCTATGTTACAATTATTTCACACACAGGACTTTCTAGCTTCTTTTTTTGCCTTGTGCCAGCAAGGGAAATTTTTATCTAGAATATTTAAAATAAAATATCTGTAATATTTAATATTTAAGAATCAGCCCTACTTATAGGTTTAAATTTAAGCAAATTTGTAAAATTGTTAATGTTGAATTATTTGTACAGATGTTCAAGTTATGCTGTTACGCTTGTAATATAATTTGTAATTAAAAAAAAAGAACAGCTAATTTAGAAAATCTCAGACACTGTACATATAACTGGAAATATTTTTAATATTCTTCATAAAAAAATAATTTGGTAACACTTTCTGCGAAGGCCATGTGTATAATGAACTAACACACTCTTAACATGTTATAATGCATTCAAACATTCTTATAATCACTTATGAAAGCGCGTTACACTGTATAGCAACTAACACTATTATTAAGTATTGTTTGTAACATATTATAACAAATGAAACTCCATGTATAACATACAGTATGTCTGACTTCCAGCTACTTACAGCTCACAAATCTAGCTTATAAGGCTTTATAATTAGGTTATAATATCGTATGTATGTCAAGAATCTTACGTTACTTGTTAAAAGGTTTCTTTGATTGGTGATATAATGTGCTACAAAGACTAATTATAATGTATTCTGTTAATAATTCGTAAACCACTGCTATAAAGTGTGATGCGTTTTCATTAATAATTATAACAATGTGTAAAATATCTTCTAAAATTGTTCGAATGTGTTATGAATATATCCGTACAGTATTTCGCTAATAATTAAGTCTGATTTAATATCAGTAGGTACTAAAAATTCAAAAAAGTGAAAAATATTTCTGCTTGTTACACAAAGCTGTGTATGATTTATAGGGACTGCGACTCTTCCTGTATGAAAAGTTTGAGGTTAAAGCCGAACCTTACACGCTTTAGTGGTACATGGGCTGGACGTATTCGGGAGGGAACACGCCCACGCGACCGCGGCACCGCCCCTTCCAGCAGTGAGCGTCTGAGCAGTCCAGAAGGTCGATGACATCACCACGCAGGAAACGCAGCTGGGTCACGTGAGGAGGCGTGAAGTCGAAGAGAGCGTGAGCATGACGTGGCCTCTGGGGAAAAAAAAATATTAATCATACTTTACATAAACACGGTAGTGTGTGTTGTGTTATCATCAAGAAACTAATCGTTAAGGCCGATAAGTAAAAAATAACACACTTAGGGTTGTGCTGTTAAAGGAAAATAATCAACAACAGGACTTTGTTACTCTTATATTCCTATAAAAGCATGCCCCAAAGTGTTTTTTCCTCTTACACCACAGTTTTAAATTTTTTAATTGATTAAAGAATGACACATCATACTTTTTATCCATTTATAGCTACATTGAATGTTGTAGAACGTCCGCGAAACAAGTTCTCACTTACGTTATAGCGCTTACGCCATTCCCTAACCAGCCTCTCTTTATTCTCTCTCTTGAGGTTAATAAAACAAAAAAAGCAGCTTGTCATGTTACGAGAAATCGCAAAGAAGCGTAAACTCCTCTGTTCCGAAGACGGTAACAAAGCACTGACACTGGAGACTCCTTACAGAAAACTTCAACTTTAATTTAACTTTACAACTTTAATGTCAATTAATTTTAGATTATGTGCAGCGTTTGTGGTACAAATCCCTCAGAATGAGCTGTTACTATAAAAACGATTAGTAATCTATGTGAACGCATTAATATACTACTGTCGGAGCTGCTGTTAGAGAAAATTAATCAACACTCTCTGACCAATCAGAATCCATTAACACATTTTGCTTGTCTAAAACATTTGATTATAGGTTTAGGTGTAGAAATAATACAGGGTCAATAAAATATGCACATAAATATAGCAGCATGAGTGTGTGTGTGTGTATTTGTGTGTGTGTGTGTGTGTGCTCTCACAGCCAGCAGTCTCTCGGGCTCGCGTAAGAAGACGGTCCTCTCTTTGGCGATGCTGTTGATGCGGTAGAACTCCACCAGCTGGTTGAGCGAAGTGAAAACTTCGTCCCATATGAAGTAGCGTTGCAGTCTGTCCTTCAGGACCTTAAAGTGCTGAACGTGGTCCCCATAACTGCACAAATACACAGTGTGTGTGTGTGTAGTGATGACACAGCGGAAAAAGAGAACAGAAGAAATACAAAAAAAGAGAAATTCAGGACAGTAGATCGCATTTAGAATTTTTCATTGTCTCATTTGTTAGCTCGTTTCTGCCACGTATGAGAAAATATTACGCAGCTTTATCTCGCGAGTGAATATCACGCAATTGCGACTTTTTATCTCGCAATTGCAAGTGAATGTTACTCAGCCGTAACTTTTTTAACATTACTCAATTGCAAACAATTTTTATCTTGTAATTGTGAGTTATTTTCAGGGAACTGTGACATTTTATCTTGAAATTTCAAGTTAATATCACTCAATTATCTCACTACTGCGAATTAGTTTAACGCGACTTTTTATCTTGCAACTGAGAAAATATTTCGCAATTACGACTTTTTAGCTAGTACCTGTGAGTTAATATCACTCAATCGCAACCTTTTTATCTTGTAAATGCGAATTTTTTTCTTGCAGTTGAGAACTTAATATTGCTTAAGTGTGATTTATTTCACAATTGCGACTTTTTATTACTCATTTTTGAGTTAGAGTTAGTATCACTGGATTGCAGCTATTTATCTCGCAGCTGCAAGTTCATGTCACTTAGTTGTGACTATTTATCTCGCAATTACAACTTTTTTATCTTGCGACTGTGAGTTAATATTAATCAATTTTGACTTGTAATTGTCAAGTTATTTTCACGTAACCGCACATTTTTTCTCGCAGTTGAGACTAAGATTTGCTTTTTATCTATTGTAGGTTAATATTTCACAGTTGCAACTTTTTATCGCTCATTTCCGAGTTAATGTCACTCAGTTGCACCAATTTTTTCACATAAATTTTTAGTTAGTATCACTCGACTGTGACTATCTCACAACTGTGAGTTATTTTCACACAACTTTTTATCTCACAATTGTGGCATTATATCTCTCAATCAGGACGTTTATCTTTTAATTTATTTACGTAAGTTATTTTCACGTAACTGCGGCTTTTTATCTAGCAATTGCGAGTTAATGTCACTGAATTGTAAACTTTTTATCTTGTAATTGCGTATTATTTTCATGTAACTCCGATTTTTTTTATCTAGAAATTGTCAGTTATTTCCAGCTAACAAATATCAAGTTATTTTGCGTTTTTTGTGGAAACGAGCTCAACAGCACCACCGACAGGACGTAACAAAAACACACAGAATGGTATAATGATATTTTTTTCAAAATGGCAGACAACAGAATGTTAGTGTTTAGTTTGAACGAAAGAGTTACAACCTTTCTGTTTGTTTGGTATTCAGAGGAAACACAGCATGAAGTGTGTGTGTGTGTGTGTGTGTGTTCTCTTAAGCATTCGACCTTGTGATATAACGCACTGCTTAATACAAATATTTTCATCCACATATCTAATATCACACACACACACATATGCACGCACACACACCATTCTCCAGCGGGATCTCTTTCATCACCTGCTAGCCCAACCCAGCCTCACCTGATAAACACTCTCCCTTTCTCTCTCTCTTTCTCTCTCTCACACACACACACCCACATGGTTCATGCTGCTCGTTTGCACGCCAAGAGGACCAGAACAAGCAACTGCCCCCAGGGTAAGTGGGTGGATTAGATATGTGTGTGTGTGTGTGTGTGTGAAAAGAAACAGAGCACGTTTATCCAAACACAGACATAGTCTCATATTCATCACTGTATTTTGACACTTGTGGTTTCAGAGCTAGATTGAGTTGTGTTAATCATTATAATCCTCACAGTCTGAAACTCTGGAAGTTTCCGTCTCTTCTGGTTCCATCTTCTGGATTCGGTGTGTATCATCTTCTTCTGAGTCAGCGCAACTGAGTCAGGCTCAGTAAAATATCTGACACAACCCTAATGCCGCGTCATTCTATAACCACAAACCACCTGGTTAAATATGAGGCACTTTCAGTGAAGGAGGACCTTCAGCGCTGTTGGATTCTGGATTCTGATTGGTCAGAAGGTGTTGATTAATTTTCTATAACAGCATTTCTGACTGTAGTTCTGGCTGCAAAACAAATCACGGGTTTATATGAATGTTCTCTTTCTAATATATTAAAAATATTGTTATTTAACAAAGAAAAAAGTATAATCACTGATATGATGCTGTTTTCTGTTTTCACATTTATGGAAGGAGTCTCCAGTGTCAGTATTTTGTAACAGTAAGTTTTCTGCCACAGGAACGTTTCGAGGACTTTCCCGGTAACAGGAGAAACTGAATTTTATTATTTTTTTGTTTTATTAAATTAAAGAAGAGAAAAAAAGAACTGCTCTGCTATCACGTAAGTAAGAACAGGAAGTTTCGTGGACGTTCCACAACATTAAATGTAACTATAAATGGATAAAAATGCAGAGTGGGCATTAGATTAGACTTTAGGCTACAGTTTTGACCCTTAGAGTGATTCACATTCACAAGTTCACAAGCACTTGCTGCCATTTTGTCCAGCTTAGTTCTGTTTGTTTGTTTGTTTGTTCCAATTTCTGGTTTCTCTGCAACAATTTTTCATTTATAGTTGCTATAACGTAATTGAGAACAGGAGCTAAGTTTTTTTTTTTAACATTTTGCAGACGTCCCACAACATTAAACGTAACTATAAACGGATAAAAAATGATGACATGCTATTCTACAATTAATAAGAATCATAATCATTGGAAATTTGCTGTGGTTTAAGAGGAATAAAATACTTCAGGACGTGCTGTTAAAGGAAAATAATCCACCTTGGCGTGGAACTGTAACTCTGCTTCATCACACCACCTCGTCGTTGATTATTTTCCAATAACAGCACACCTCTTATACGATAGCAATTTGCCAACATTTATTTTTTTTATTAACAGACAATTCGTTGTACTTTTTAACAGTTTATAGTTACATTAATGTTCACGAAACACACTGACGTTACATTAAATTAACTTTCTACACACACACACACACACACACAAACCCTAAACACTGTGTTAAAATGTAGATTCGAAACATTTTCTATGAAATTAAAATCACAGTTTTAAAAAAAAATCATAATTTGTTTTATATAAGCCAATTTTTGCATGAAAAAAATGCAAAATCATGTACAGAAGAAGTGTTTTGTCAAGATTTTTCCAGATTTTAAAAAATTTCTGATTCAAAATGAATATGGAGTTATATACATGGAAAAATGAATATGGAGCGTGTGTGTGTGTGTGTGTATACGTAAGTACGTGGTGAAAAACAATAGAGGACATTTAGCAGTGAGCAAAAATCGTAGCGTTTTGATATAAGATTTTTTTTTTTAAAATAGAAGAATTTTGTCTTATTGCTTGATACTGATGAATCCATTCTTCCACCTACAAGTTTTAGCTCGAAGTGTAATTCGTCGATGATCCATGACTGAGTATGTTCACGTAACTACAGCTGTGACTCAGGAGACATTCAAAGAAAATGGCTGCACCTTAAAAATGTCCTTCTGTGTCACAGAGTTTCTGGTTCATGAACTCTTGGAATCTTGACACACACACACACACACACACACACACACACTTTACTTTGTCTCTCTGACACATCTGCGGGAATCGGCTCTTATCTGTGATTAGCGCCAGCTCAGACTGAGATCAGAGACAGCAGACGGTTCTGAGTCAACAACTGAGACTCTGTGAGCCGACAGAAAATTAGAAAATTTTCCATCAAAATTTGAAGATCAGCTAGCGTGGCTTATACTTTACACGATGTGGTTATGTAAATAAATTAATTTGTTTACTATGTAAGGAATAAAACGCGTATGTGTTGTGATGTTATAGGAAAATAATCAATGACGGTTTGGTGTTGCGATGTGTGAAGTTACTGTTATCGTTGCAACGTTGATTATTTACTAATAACAGCACAAATTTCTGATGTGTATTATTCACCAATTCTAACAACTGTTGTTGATCAATATATTGTATGTTTTATCCGTTTATAGCTACATTAAATGTTGTGGAACATCTGCAAAACATCAGACAAACGTCATTCTCTCACCAGTCTCTAATCTGAAGTTAATAAAACAAAAAATACAGTAGTCGCGTTACGGAGAAACTGGTACAAAGCGCTGACACTGGAGACTCCTTCCTTAAATGTTAAATATCAACAGTGAAACATTTTTCTTTGTTAAATAACAACATGTTTCTAATCCGGTTAATGTGATCATCTGTGAATGAGCTGTTACTATAGAAACGATAACGTATTAAAACGATTAAACATGAACATAAACGCTGATCGTTATATAACTGTATTGTAAAGTAGTGTTTGTTAGAAAACGCTGCTTCAGTGGCAAAGGGAAATGACACGATCACGAAGAGTTATTCACACAAACAGAAAGAGAGAATGAAAATTAAAAATAAATTGCGCTGTTTTAAAGCTGATGGCTTTTCTGTTATTTATAAACTCCTCTCAGAGCACACGATCAGCGTGAGTAAGTGTGGCTGTTACACGAATCTGGATTGTTTCGATGTATTGCAGCTGCGATTGTCCTAAAGTCCAAATAAAACACTAGAAAATCATTCAAAATCAGAGAAACACTCAAAAACAAAGACCGACCCACAGCTTATCCTGTCTGTGCTGCATAATAAGCTACAAAACCCCGAGGCCGCGCGTGTGTGTGTGTGTGTGTGATGAAAATACAATATAATGAGAACCACACAAGAGAGGATGTATGAGCACTAAATTAAGCCCAATTCATTCATTATCCATTTTTCTATTCTTTATTTATATAAATTTAAATTTAATATATCATTTTGGTATTTGATATGGTATTTTGGTATTTGTTTTATTTAAAGAATTATTATGGTTTGTAGCAGTATTATTATTATTATTATTATTATTATTATTATTATTATTATTTGTATTCATAGTGTAAGTATTATTCATAGTAATAATAATAATAATAATACAGTTTTGTATTAACAGTGAGTGTGAATAAATTTAACAAATGTTTTTTAATAATGATGATTAATTAATTATGAATCATTAATTATTCCATAATTAATTAATTAACATTAAGAACAATGTGCTAAACTTAAAAAAATTAAAATAAATACGTATTTTTATTTAAAAATATTATTAGCAGTATTATTTTAGGTAACATAATATTATTTAAAAAGTTAATTTATAATATAACAAAAAATAATAATAATAATAATAATAATAATAATAATAATAATAATATGCTTTGTATTTACAGTTAATGAGAATAACTAACAAATTGTTTAATAATTAATTAATAAATATTGCTAACAGGTAAACTAAATACATTGATAGACTGACAGATAAAGAAAGAAAGAAAGAATTCATTTTTAACACAAAATTATAATTAATTAATAACCAGCAAACAAAATATTTGAATGTTCTCCAAAACACACATTTTAAATATAATGCCCTGCATTATTTAGATATCTATTGTGTGTGTGTGTGTGTGTGTGTGTGTGTGTGTGTACCTGACAGACACAGAGAACTCTCCTGGAGTACTCTCACTTTCTCGGATGAGGAACGCTCCGCTCTCCAGAGGTCTGAGTCGGCTTTCTGCGGCCAGGCGGGAAATTCCTCCCACAAACCACCTGCAAAAAAAACAAAAAAACCACCAGCGATCAGAACACAAACACACTCGTGGTGCAGCGTGCTCACTGACCCATTTAGCTCCATAGAGTTATTATTGCCCCTAGTGGTCAAAAATGGGAACTGCAACAAACATGTGGTAATAGAGGCCCTTGGGGCAGGAATCACGCTGCCCCATGCTCAGGGGAGGAGCAGCAGACAGACTTGTTTTATATCAGAATTAAATCTAATAAATTTCTGCAAACAAAGGCAAAGTGTAAGTGCAGGCAGTGTGTCTATGATATACAGTCCCATTTCTTTGTTATTGTTATATCGTAAAGTTTGAGCGAGAGAAAGCAGGATTATAGAGTGGATAAAGTCCATGCATCAGAAATGCGTGCGCACCACAGTGACCTTGTTTCCCTACGCAAAAGCTGAGAAAAAGAAGAATAGAAAAAAGTGTATTGATTTTCCAAAGCCAGAATTTTTTCATGTCTTTTGTGTCGTTTTTGAGACGCAGTTGAGCTGGAAATTTTGCTGAAATCTGGCAGCCCTGGTTAATGATATTATTTGGGAAACTCACCTGCTTTATTCACAAACCGCTCAAAACCAGCTGCTAGACTGTATGTCTAATCTGCACTGTTTATTACAGGGTTATGCTAAAAAAATTCACTAGATAGTAGCCTCAAGTGTGATACTCCATTTTGTTTGTCGTTATTAATGTTATTAACGTCCTGCTCTGCTTAAATCGCTGCTGGTTATGCTCCTAATAAAAATGACCCACTACTAGACGAAAAAAGGAAAATATGACTGTATGAAAGTAGTATTTACTGCAAATACTGCATTATATGGTACTACACAACTTTGTTGCAAGATCTCAGCATTGTAAATAGAACCACACACACACACATACACACACAATACACTCATATACACACACATTCATTTTTATTCATGTTGGATACTTACGGATGAGGCCTTACATTGATATAGTTTTTGGGTACGAAGCCTTTCCGTCCCAAAAGTTCTGCCGTGTACCAGTTTGGATCTTCATCCATATTCGTCACCTGGAACAAGCGTTTATTTAGCAAGAGTTAGCTTTCTGGATGTTGACACAACAAATTTTTTGAAGCAAATAAGTTTATCACTCGAAGTGTCACATAAACAAGGGTTAAATCAAACAACTCTTACAAACTAAACATTTGTTTCATACAAATTTGCTAGATTCTTTCATCATCATTGATTGTGAACAGGATGTAATGATAAAATCTGTGAATTAAACCTGATATGCGCTTTTATTTAGCTGTCAATACTGTCTTTGTACGATACTGTCAACCAATAATTCAAACGATTGCAAATTTCCTTTTAAACAAATTAAATATATCGATAAATATCCTTATGCTAGTACGTTAGCATACGTTCAATCAGCTGTTAGTTCTTGTTCTCATGTACGTTATAGCAGCTATAAACAGTCGTTCCCTCACCAGCCTCTCTTTATTCCATCTCTCGAAGATAATACGACGAAAAAAAAAACGCAGCTTGTCACGTTACTGAGAGACTGCAAAGAAGCGTAAACTCGTCTGTCCTGAAGATGTCGGAAAACTTAAATTTACAGCTTTACCTCTGACTGTTACAAAGCGCTGACACTGGAGACTCCTTCCATAGACATCAATAATTAAACGAGCTGTTACTATAGAAACGATAGCGTATTAGAGCGAGCGCATTAATATAAACCTGCGCTACTGTCAGAGCTGCTGTTATAGAAAATTAATCAACACTTTCTGACCAATCAGAATCGAGAATTTCAGAAGTAATACTATTATAAGAACTTTTTAACTTTGCACACACACACACATACACTCACCTTCAGAATGTCACCCTTGTGAAAACTGAGCTCATCACATTCTGTAGCTTTGAAGCTGTACAACGCTTCAGCCTCCATCAGGTGGTGAAAGACAGAAGGACAATGGATGGTGTGTGTGTGTGTGTGTGATAGAGAGAGAGAGAGAGAAAGATGAGAGGATGCAGTGGGGGACAGAAATGAAAATGAAGAATGGATAAAATGAGGGAGGTTAAAGAGAGAGAGAGCGAGGATGGATGAGTAGTGTCCTTCTGAATGAGTGATGAAAAATTGAAAAGGGAGAGAGAGAGCATGGAGTGTGTAGCTCCACTAAACTTCACACACACACAGAGAGAGAGAGAGAGAGAGAGAGAGAGAGAGAAATGGGATGTGAGCCATGAAATCTTGTGTGTGTGTGTGTGTGTGCTCAAATCATTAATTACTGTGTTATCAAAAACACAACCTATAAAAATGTGTGTGTAAACAGTAATTAATCATTAATTAATCACAAAATATCTACCTGTAAGAAAGTGTGTGTGTGTGTGTGTGTGTGTGTGTGTTTGTACATGTTGATTAAGCTCTCTGTAATGTGGTGACTGTGAGCTGGCATGACTGTATACACACACACACACACACACACACAAATTTGTCCTTTTATCCTTCCATTGCCATAGCCAAATGTCCCCACAGGGTAAAAACTGTCAGGTATTTCTATCCTCGCAGATAGAATATAAAAACATCACCAGGATATAAAAAACATGCAAACATTTCTTGAAAATGTTCGATTCAACAAACAGGAGAAAAATCAGGAAAAGGACGGAGTAAAAGGGGTTTAATTTCCTGTCCAGCTCCTCTAATTTCACTTAGTTACTTGAGATGAACTCTGTGAATCTTCGGAGTGTGGTCCAGTTGAACAGATGAGCACAGGAATGAGGTCATGACCTTGATTTTCATACATAAAAGCCATCAGAATCCAAGAATCAAATTCTGTGAAATTATTTTTTTCCTGATTATTTTTTCCCTCACATGATCACTTGAAAGTCACTTTGATACATAAAAATAAATTAATATTTTACTTTGCATATTTTCATATTCTTCTATTCATAGCTGGAACATCCTGTCTTCCTGTTGATGAAACCTGTGGATGTGGATGAAAAAAATTTCCATAAGAAAAATTGGATAAAACCTTGAGGACCTCGCAAGTCTCATTTTGTCATGTTTCTATGCTTATGCCAAAATTTGGTCCCCATAAGTACAGCACTAATCCATGTGTGAGTGTTTATGTAAATGAGATATATTTAAATATACATTGCATATTTTTCTATTCATCTATTCATAGGGGAAACATCCTGTCATCCTGTCATCCTGTCATCCTGTTCACCCACCAAACTTATAAGGACAAAAAGATTTCAGGACAAAAATTTTGGTCACCATTAAAAAAAAGGGCTAAAATTGAGGACCTTGATATTTTAGTGTGTGACTTTAACAGTCTTTACATGAGAAACAAGAGAGAGTGTGGTCTTGAGAACCAAAAATGACCTCACAAGACATTTTATCATGTCTGTATGCTTATGTCAGGATTTGGTCCCCATAAGTACAGCACTACGTCACGTCTGAGTGTGTATGAAAACGAGAGAGTTATACTCATTGTCTTTGTATGAGAAAAAGAGAGACAGAGTGATATATAATGCTAAAATAAATGCTGGAAGTTTTGAGGACCAACAAAAGGTCCTCACAAGTCACTTTGTTAGGTTTCTATGCTTATACCAGCATTCGGTCCCCATAAGTATAGCACTAAGTCACGTCAGAGTTTGAATGTAAACGAGAGGATTATACTCCCTGTATGTGACACCTGAAAGACTTTTACTCCTTCTTGGGACATGTGGATGTGACAGCCTTCATGCGAAGCCACACACACACACACACACACACACACACACACAGGGAATGCACACAGACTTGCTCACAGGCTTGTAGGACATTTGCTATAGCAGAAAGTATTGTACCAAATGAAAGTGTTATTGGACAGTAACTGTGAGCAGGTAAGTCAAAAAAACATAATTTATTGTTATCTGTGTGACTTTTTCTGTATGGAGACATTTATGTAACATTTATGGAAGGAGTCTCCAGTGTCAGCGCTTTGTAACAGTCAGAGGTAATGCTGTACCATTTTTCAGACATTTTCAGAAGTTTACGCATTGTGGTTTTCTAACATAACAAGCTGCGTTTTTTTTTTTTTTTTTTTTGGTCAAATTAATGTCAAGAGAAAGAAAAATGAATGACTGGTGAGGGAACGACGGTTTATAGCTACTATGACATAAGTGAGAACAGGAGCTAACTTGTTTTGTGGATGCTCCACAATGTAAAATGTAACTATACACATCAAATATTTTACATTTTTTAATTAATAAAATTAAATTTTTAAAAAAAAGTAAAAGAGTTGTTATAGAACACTTTGTGATGTGAAATTATTGGAAAATAATCAACTTTTTGTTCATATCAGTAACTGTTCATATATTCTTAATGCCTATATGTTATGATGTTTTTATGAAACTAGCCTTCAAAATCTGCTTGCTAAAATTCTATATTATTTGTTTTTTAATTCATCTATGCCTATAATTCATAGTTGTTGATGCTAACATAGCTAACAAAGTAATGGTGACTTAGGATCACCAGTTAGTATCTTGCAAATTTAAATAATGCAATACTGAAATAAGAAGAAAGGAAGGAAGCTTTAAATGAGAGATTTAGGCTGGAATTCCTGGTGTAATTAAGAAAATCTGTTTATTTTAGAGTCTGTTGGGCTTATCGTCTGTCGCAGCTCTGTCTCAGCTCCATTCTCAACTCACCACTGTTCTGCAGGAACATCAACACAGCCCGAAGCAAAATGGTCACTGGCAGGCAAGCTTGTTTTCTATGTATAACAAACAATTACATAAAACGTCATTGGACCTAACATAAGGCCCTGAGGAACACCATGACACATTTGTACCTCAAGAAGCAAATAAAAATGTAATGTAAAGGAAATGTAAATTTCCAAGCATTGTAGCAGTATCACATTTTTTGTACTTTTCACTATGTATAAATTAATTTTGTTGCATATAAGTAAACAAAAAGCACCTCTTTAAGGGTTTATTTATTTTTTAGGCTGCCTGGAGCAGGTGTTTTTTGCATCATTCTGTGCGTTGGTCCAGTCTCCACTGGCCAGGAGCTTTACTGACCACCCTGTGTGCAGCTAGCTTAATCACATGCCACGCCTTTGATCAGAACAGGTGATACACAATCACACCTGACACACACGAAACATCCACAAGGGTCCAAATAGCTGAAATCTTAACTAGAAGCTGTTTTTTTGTATCATTAGTTATGAAAATTGAATGTTCATGGCAGTCTTCCTAGAGGAGGCCGTCAGTGAACGGGTAAAGAGGCCAAGGGAAACGCTCAGCATGATGCTACCACCACCATGCTTCACAGGGTGTTTGTTGGGGTTCCACTAAATGTAGTACTTTGTGTCATGTTCATTTCTCTTTAGACCAGAGAACCTTTTTTCCAGTTGTTCCGCTTGGCTTATTGGTCGGTTCTCTGAATAACCCCCTCTTCAGTTGCACCAGAACTTATTCATGGGTTTCACATCAACAGGGTGAATACTTACATAACAGGGTATTTTGTGTAGATTCATGATATCTAGTCTCAATGAAGGCATATTCAGTTTCAGATTGTAACACTACAAAATGTAGAAAATGTCAGGGCATGGGTGTGAATACTTACAAAAGGCACTGTTAGTCAATTGATGTTATTATCTGAAATTATTAGGGATAATAAAGCATAAAACAATGCAAGCTCAAAACATCCTATAGTACCTGTAAACCTTTACTGGGTGTCCTAACCCTGCTTTTTTTTTTAGCACGGAGCAAAGCCACAAAGGTGCAGGACCCCATTACTGATGTTTTTATATTAGGGGCCCAAGCACTGAAGGTGCAGGAACATTCTAGACCTTGTGTTTTTTCTTATTCGGGTCCAAGCACTTAAGATACAGGAGCACTGCTTCATTATTATCACCAAGTATACAAAGATGTGGGATTTCTATAGTGATTGTAGGATTTCTTAGCATGTAAAGTACCAAAAGTGATTGTATATCACTTTTTTGATAGTATGCATTCTTATTAGAGGTCCAATCACTGATGGTGCAGGAACATTTTACAGCTTGTATGTTTTCTTAGGGGTCCAGGCACTTAAGTTTCAAGAGTGCTACTTCATTATTATTGCTAAGTGTTTGAAGATTCATTGTTCCTCTAGTGGATGCATTCTTTCATAGTATGTAGTAAAGTCCCAAAAGGGAACAAGCTCTTTGTGGGATGTTTTCTTATTAGGGGACCAAACACTGAAGGTTAGGAAACATTATAAATGTATGTTTTCTAAATATTTTCTAACTAGTGATCCAAAAACAAAAGTTTGTAGGTAGAATGGAGTATCAAAATGTTTCCTTATTAGGGGTCCAAGACCCAAATTTGCAGGAACTGTGCAATGCATGAAAGTCTGCTCATTAGTGGCCCTAGTGCAAAATGTGTAGAAGCCTGATAGAGCCTGTTTAATTGTTATTAGGACCCCAGGAATGTAAGATGCAGGAACCTAAAGTGCCCTTAGTGATAGTATGTTTTCTTATTAGGGGTCCAATCACTGAAGTTAATTAATTGAATATATCTATTTATGTTGTGTTATAAACTTTTATGTTAGATTACAACGACAATATAATATGATGCTTACATATCTATTTGTACACATACATCTAAATTAATTTTATTAAAATTAATTGTCCTACAGTCCGTACTTGGTCTTGCTTTTTGGTTGTCATAGTGACGGCACAGCTTTGATCAGCGGCTGTGCGCTTTTGCTCCTCCTCTTGGCTGACCTGGTTGCCATGGCAGCTCTTCAGCAGCTGAAGATGTCGGAGATGCCACGTCAAGTGGAAACGTTGCTAAACACTTTACAGGGTAACGTCTGGATTTATGGACACACAAACACACACACACAAACACAATGGATAGTAATAAGTCCACTAACATACAAAATGTTTTTTTTAAATCAGGCAATAGTGTACAGATTTATTATAGAGGTTTTATTCAAACACTAATCAGATTCAAAATATTCACACACTCCTGAAAGCTTGACTGTTTTTGGTACTTAGTAGTAGTAATATAAAATTCTTACTTGCTGTAGACTTTTTGCTGCATCCACCTTCTGACTGGCTGAAAGACACAGAGGACCTGTTCGTCCCGTCCTTTCCTGCTGTGTCTTTACAGTGGACGTACCGAGACGGCCGATTGGTTAACATACCCGTCAGTCTCCTAGTGGAAGGTGACATCATCTCTCTGCGCCCAGGCAGCGAGGCCCCCACTGAGCTCAGGGGTATCCAGGTTTGCACATGACAAAGTATATTTTAAGATAAAAGAATGATATTTTATCCTTCCTTAAGTTTCCTTAAGTTTCATCTGTCCCTCGCTTTCTGGTTGTTTTGTGAAGTACAGGAAGAAGAACACGTCATCCTGTCTCAAAGTGATGTGTTCAGTCATCTCTCAAGTCCTCCATCGCCTCTGGATCATGAAAGGTCGCGACCTCACCGTTTGCTCCAGCCTCAGCTTTTCAGGGTCACTCGAACTCCAGCAGTGGAAGTGGTTCAGTGAGTTGACGGAAATTTCCACCAGTAAACACTCCTACAAACGCAGATAAGCACCACACCAAGCATTGTGCCAAGACATTGATGTCTTCAGAGGCCCGAGTCTGTAGTGTAATGTTCAACTGCGTTCCCCAGGAGACGAAGGGCTCACTTTTGATTCTGGTTCCTCTCAGGATCGTTCTCCGTCTACGGAGTCTTGGAGTCTAAGACTTAGTCTAACTAACCAGCTTTAGTAACTACCAGAGGTGAAAAAAAAAAAAGTACCCAAATTCTTTACTCAAGTAAAAATGCAAATAATTATCTAAATAAATCCTCTGGAAAAAGTTGAAGTACAGCTTCAAATTCATTCAAATTAAAGCAGAAAACTGTCTAATAAACTCTTTCATTAATTTAATTAAAGTCTGAAATTAACAGAAAACAAAAGATTCATAAACAAATAAAGACATCTCAGATCAAACGCTGATTTTATTTACTGATGGTTAATTTGTGCCACTCTCACGTGGGAAAACATTAGAGAATTGTAGCTAAGAACAACTTTACTGCTAATCTCTCACATGCTAGCTAGCTGATAATACAAACAAGCTGTATGCTAATAGCTAGTTGTTGCAATACAAATACAAAGTGTACGTAGCAATAAAGATAGATTATGATTAAGGGTATGAAATCGATCAGTTGATTCTGGTCATCTTCATTCATTCACTCTTATCAAACATGTTGATTATAAAATATATAAAATTTGTGCCGTACTATCAGCCAGTGCTCTTGCATCATTAACTCCAAACAACTGATCCATGTTTTATACGTAGCCATTTTTTTATTCCTTTATTCAGGAGATGTTTGGAGCTTTCTCAGCACAGACCTGTTTCCGTGTTGGATAATGAACGTTTCACAGTGCAGACGTTACTAGAGAGAGGTCCTGCTCTGCTAGCTTTGGTGAGTCTGGAAATGTTTTTTTTTTTCTTTCCGTGCTAATTAGAAATCGTTGCACGATTAACAACAAACTACGTATACTATGTAGAAGTATTTTTATGCAAATGCTTTAATTTTATAGCTGGTGTGGTCTGATGTGCATCCTGAAGTGTTCTATTCCTCTTATACCACAGCGATTTGCCAACGATTACAATTATTTATTAATTAAAGAACAATCTGAACAATTTTTTTATCTGTTTATAGTTACATTTAATGTTTTAGAAATATCCACAAAACAAGTTCCTTACATTACAGCAGCTATAAACAGTCGTTCCCTCACCTCTCACATGAAGTTAATAAAACAAAAAAGTAGCTTATCACGTTACCGAGAAACCGCAAAAAAATTTAAAAAAATTAAAAAACATAAACTCCTCTGTCCGGAAGATTTCAGAAAACTTTCTTGAATAGTCACAGCTTTATTTCTGACTGTTACAAAGCGCTAATACTCGAGACTCCTTCCATAACACACTCGGAAGAAAGTGCTATCTACCGTCTTCTGCATACATGAGCTCGCAGACAATTGGCTAGTGTCGCTGTGATTGGCAGGGGAGAGAGCATATGCCCCTCCCACCCAGACAGCATGGACAGTTTTGTTCTCTTGGACTCCTGGCCATGGACGTCTACAGCATTGTCGTGATCCGAACTCGTCATCTCTGGACGAAAAGGCAAACACTTTTGTACATTTTTGTTTCAGGTGTGTTTTAGATGTTATGCTGTTTATCTAAACCTCCAAAGTTGGTTGGATAAAGATGGAAAAAACAAATTACATTGTTCTTTAGATCATGCAAATAAAGTAAGAGTGACTAACCAAAGTGATTCTCATATTAAAGGGTGTTTTTTTCTACCCAATCTAGGTGGTGTTGCTGGTGCTGAACACACTGCGCTATGTTCTGGGAGCTCCTGGAGTAGGACCGTGGCATGTTACACTACTGCAGCTACCAGTACAACACACACACACCATTACGACAGTCCTTTATGTGTTATACATTATTATCCATCATAATATCTACTATATGCTACGCTGTAGGTAAATGGCATCCTGCCGCTTTTACCACTGACCTTCCCGTTGCTCTGGTTACTGGTGGGAATATACGGGGAAGTGCGAGTCCTCCTTCAGATGGACCCTCAGCCAACAGCCTTGTGGGTAAGGACCAATTACCAATACTGTCGTTAGCATGGAAACGTTAAATTAATGCCATTTAGAAGGTATCCTAAAAGATCCAAGGTACATTGTCCTAGACAGTAACTTCATGGTGTAAAAACTTCATGGTGACACTTTTCCTTGAAATTAAACATGTTTACTAAACAACAATATTAAAATAGTGTTTACTTTTTTTTAAAACACAATGAAGGCTGATGTTTGTTAAAATTGCTACATTAAAAACCTCGGCGCTGTTGAAATCTCAATTCTGATTGGTCAGAAAGTGTTGATTATTTTTTTTTATAACAGCAGCTCTAAAGTAAGACAAATTTATATTTATGTTTATATTAATGCGATTGTTCTACAACCGTCGATGTTTATCTAACTTTTATGGAAGGAGTCTCCAGTGTCAGAGGTAAAACCATGAGTTTTCTGACAGGAGTTTACACTTTATTGCATTTTTGTGTATAAATTATTTTGTATTCAGCGTACGATGTGAAAAACGTTACCGATTTTGTTGCCGATTTTGAAAACAGGAAGTGTGGAAGCTGACGTGCGGCAAGTTTTTCTCCGTGCTTTTCGGACGATCTTCAGTGCTCTGTCACACAGCGAGTCTGCTGCACAACCTGGGCTCTGTTACTGTAAGCGTGTGTGTGTGTGTGTGTGTGT
>CM040479.1:1125058-1137558 GCA_022758105.1 Pangasianodon gigas | reverse complement strand
CTTTATTAGTGCTTATTGACTGAAAACTTTAAGGACATTAACGCATAACGCAAGAAAAATAATTTAATCCTGAGTAAAATGTTTTGATAAATAATGAAATAGAAACAGTTCTTAGTAGATTTTGTGTGGAATGTCTGTTTCATTACTTTATATCCGTACAGTGTGTCGCTACTGGGGAAGCCGTCTGACAGCTCCATCATGAAGGTTCCTACCGGAAAAAATCTGAGATTCCTACCAAAAAAGGTAAAAAAAAAAATAGAGGCGGTACTTTATTTTACAGTACGGAAAGCAGCACATATTTGATAGGTAATTATACCAATTACTCACTTACCCCATCTTTACATAGTAACCACTAACTACTTACCCCATACTTACCTATTAACACGTTATCTACACGTTAAATACCAACTACTTACCCCCCCCCCCTTACATATACATACAGTATCCTATACTTATATATAATTACTAGCTACCACGTTACCATGATTCCCCATCCTTACACATTAAAAACTAACTACTTACTAACTACTAACTAGCTACTTACTAACTACTCAACCTATACTTGCCTAATATTACTAGCTACCATATATTAAAAACTAACTTGGAATATTTACAGTATCCTATACTTATAATTACTAGCTACCACAAGTTTCCCCATCCTTACATTACATTAAAAACTAACTACTAACTAACTACTTGCTAACTACCTACACTATACTTGCCTAATATTACTAGCTACCATATATTAAAAACTATCTTAGCTAGCAAATTAAAAATTAAGTACTTACAGTATCCTATACTTATATATAATTACTAGCTATCACGTTACCACATTTCCCCGTACATACATATTGAAAACTAACTACTTGCTAGCGACCTATCCCATAGTTGCCTATTATTAGTAGCTACCACATTTTGCGTAGTAAATACTAGCTACTTACCCCATACATTTATTATTAGCTACTTACAACATAATTACCTATTAAATACCTGCTAAATAAAGTGCTAAATAAATTTCTATCATACATATAATATCTAATTTTAATTCTAATTATATCTAATTTCATTTTAAATTCAATTGATTTTTAGAACAAATTTTTATAGCATATATATATATGTATATATATAATTATCATTATTATTATTATTATTATTATTATTATTATTATATGCAAGAAATCAGTCTGAAAGTCACAAAGCATTACCAGAAATGATGTTTTATTATTTATCACATAGCTATCAGTTTTTCTAAGGTTGTACTTATTATTAAAAAGATATCATGTAAAACACTAAAACAAGTGAAAACAAGTTTATGAGCTCATGTATGCAGAAGGGGGCAGATTCCCTCCGAGTGAGTTACACTGCGCTGTGACGCAGCACGAGCCGCAGTTGCTTGGCTTCACATGCCTCGGAGGAAGCATATGTTAGCTTTCACCCTGCGCAGTTGGTAGCTGGTGTACGACAGAGAGCTGGCTGGTGAGTGGGAATTGGCAGGTGACCAAACTGGGAGAAAAATGAGGGGAAAAAGAATCAGAGGAAAGTGAAATCTCATTGCTACGCAATTGTATTGCAGAGTTATTATTGCAAACGTATGTCCTGGTTTGCCCTCTTGGTGGCGCTACAGCTCTAGATTGGCGTGTGTCGGTAGCTAAGCGTGTCAAATTTCATAAAAGGCATATGCAGTGTTCTATAGGCTTTAGAAGAACAACCTACAAGTACAATGACAACTAATAAATGATATTAATAATAATAATTTGCATTCTTAAGCAATAAATATCAACTTTGTGGTAAATTTTGGATTTGGAAATGGAAGTACATCTTCAGCTGCATTAGATATTAAAATATTTCCCAAATTTAACATGCAATTAAATTATTTTTTGTACATTTTAGTGCACTTTATTTGAATCTGAATTCTTGACTCTGATTGGTCCGAAGGTGTGCATTGGGTTTATTTAACCTTGAAATTTACGCAAGCTAATAATAAAAAACTATCCAGTTATATTCTTGTCTGTGTTTTTAATCTCCTGCAGACGCTGCGTTTCTTCGTGCTCTGCTTCTCGGTGAAGTTTGGCCTGACTGTGTGCATCTATTTAACATGCTTCGGCCTTTTACTGCACGCTTTCTGCCTGGAGATAAACCACGAAGACGAGAAACTCTGTCACCCAACAGCTCTGCTCATGTATGTGATCTCGGTAATATAATGATTTATTAGAGAGTGTCATTTTTTTTTTAAACAAGAGATGAAACCTCTGAGAAACTGACTAAAGCGATTAAAACTATAGTGTAATATTTATTAGATTACCATTTAAAAATAAGTTCCACAATAACACCTTTTTTTTAGTTGTAATCCTTTTTTAGAGTTGCTATTTTTTATTTTATATTTTTCCTTCTGTTTTTTCTTACTTTCGTATTTCATATGAAATATCTATTCATCATGTACCACTTTATTTAATTTTATTTATTCTGGTTTTTTTTTTATTTTACAATGTTAATTTTGTTTTTACTTTTGTTTTTCATATTAAATATTTAATAATCATTTACTACTATATTTTATTTTATTTTATTTTTATAGGCATTTTAATATTTTGAAGAATTATTTATATTATTAATGAATTATTGTTATGATTTATTTATTTATTTATTTATAATTTTTTTAAGCCATTCAATTGTATTAAAATTCTAAACATTTCCCAAGTCTTTTTTTTTTTTTTTTTACTTTTTTTTTTTAGGAATTCAACAGTGTGGTCCCCAGACTGGTACGGCAAACACTCGGACGGTCTTTCTCTGGGACAGAAAGTCGTCTCCTCGCTCGTTCTTCTCTACGCTAGTGAGTAAAACATTGCTCCTAATTATGTTCGTCCAACTTTTTTATTCACCACAAAAAATGTACATTAGAATAAAAACGATGTTCTCCGCGGCCTTGGTCCACGAAACAACGCCAGTTTAAAGACAACAAATCTCAGCCTTTCTCTGAAGGTTGTGCATTCATGGACTCACAAATATATCACACACACACACACACACACAGATAATGGAAGTACATCTTCAGTGGCATTACATATTAAAATATTTCTCAAATTTAACATGCAATTAAATAATTTTTTGTACATTTTATAGCACTTTATTTGAATCTGAATTCTCGAATCTGATTGGTCCGAAGGTGTGCATTAATTTATGTGTATAACAGCAGTTCTGGCTGTAACATGAACGACAGGTTTACTGTATATTAATGCGCTCGCTTGAATACATCATTGTTTCTATAGTAACAGCTCATTCATAAGGATTTATATGGATTAAACAAAAGAACAAAGAAAAACGTATAATTACAAAGAAACAAAGAAAAACGTAGAATCATTTATGTGAATTTTTTCACATTTATGTGGATATGTTCATGTAACATTTAAGGAAGGAGTCTCCAGTGTCAGCGCTTTGTAACAGTCACGGTACTTTGTAAAGTTTCCCATTTTGAGTTTCTGGTTTCTCAGTTTCTCTCTCTTTCTTTTGAGAAAGAACTAACTTGTCCCTCAGACGTCCTACAACGTTAATTCTTAACTATAAAACGTTAAACTGTGCGACGTGCCGTTCATTAATAAATTAAATATTGTAATCATTGGGAAACTTCTGTTGTGGAAGAACACACTTGAGACCATGTGGTTATAGGAAAATAATCCACCCTGAAATGGAATATTTTCAACGTGATTTATTTTCGTTTTCTTTCGTATTTTCGCAGTCTGGTTACTTGTTAAATTTTTTTGTTTCGGTAGTGTGCACGTCCGTCAGTCACGTGCATCGATCAGCGCCTTTGTGGAAGCAAAACCCTCTGAGCAACCACAGCTGGTGTGCCGTCGTCTGTACACTGTGAGTCTCGACACACTTCTGAAATATTTTTGATGTTCACGCACTTAATATTTCAACTTATTTATTATACATTTGTTTGGTGGTCTGGAAAAACAACCATAGACATTATATATTATATAATACTACGTATAGTTCTGAAAGCTACGAAACGTTCCTGAACTGAAACATTTTTCTCGTGATGCGTGTATCTCGATCAGAAAAAAAAGTTTTCGCATTTTAAAATGACAAAGGAAAAAAAAACGCATTTAACGATTTCATTCTGACGTTGATTTGTGGACATTTCGACACTCACGAACTGAACTGATGAGGTTTATATCTGTGTAGCTACGTCTCGTAGCTATCCTATAGCTTGATCAAAACGTGACGTACGCTGTGCGAGGAAATCACACTTACGTACAGTAGCTAGTGAGGTTTTAGACGGCTTTACACTTAGGATTTTCATACACGCAGTCTGTTATAGAATTCGGACGAGATTTTATTAGGATCTCGTAAAGTGTGACAAGTAAAAATATACACGTAAGCTGATCTTTGGAGGAAGATCGCCAAAGCAAGATTAGAAAGTAAATTTAAAAATGTACATGTCGTTCTGGCGAAATATATTTATGCTATATTTACGAACATGGAGGTAGCAGAAATACATAATTTTTGCCAATAATCTGACAGATTTTTTCAGACCAGCATTCAAAATATTTCGTTTTCACCGAATGTGTTTTCATTTAATGTGAATTAAATCATGTGTCTTTGTGATGTGAAGAGAACGTAAGGGTTGAAATTTTTTTTTAAATATTGTGATTAAGATTTCATTTACGTATCTTTACGCAGTTTTTTGTCACTTTCAGACCCATCCTGAGTGTTTCCATAGCAACCGGTTCCCGCCTGCTCTGGCATGACCCCACCCCTCACCACACTTTCTACCTCAGTGACGTACCGCTGGTAACCTGGTTGCTGGGAATCCTTTGGCTCCTCCCCCTCATATTTATTAATGAGGGAATAAAACTGCATGAGATAAGGTAATAACTGTTACTCATCATAATTCTGTTATGAGCAAATCATAGTTTTTATCCCTTTGTAGTTACATTAATGCCCTGTAACGTCCATGAAGCGAGTTAGTTCCTGTTCTCACTTACGTTATAGCAGCTATAAACAGTCGTTCCCTCACCAGCTTCTCTTTATTCTCTCTCTTAAAGTTAATACGAAAAAAAAAACATGCAGCTTATAAAATAATAATAATAATAATAATAATAATAATAATAAATTAATTCATATAAATAGGTAAATAAGTAAATAATAACTGTCTTTCTTTCTTTCTTTTTTCCTTTCTTCCTTCTTTCTTTCTTTCCTTCTTTCCTTCTTTCTTTCTTTCTTCTTTTCCTTCTTTCCTTCTTTCTTTTTCCTTCTTTCTTTCTTTCTTTCTTTCTTTTTCTTCTTTTCTATCTTTTTACAACATGTTTTAACAACAAGACTTAGATTACGTGGAGTGTGTGTGTGTGTGTGTGTTGCAGGATGAGGGTGAGGTACCAGAAGAGGCAGAAGCTGCAATTTGACACCAAACTTGGAATGAATTCACCTTTCTGACTGACACACACACACACACACACACACACACACAGTACTAAAGCAGGACAGCCATAAGATGGCAGCGCTACACTACAAACACCAGCTGATAAATTCACGTTTGTCTTTTCTGTTTATTTTTAAAAGTTTTGTTCTTTTAATTATCTCTGTTGACTTTGTGAGAAATAAAGTTGCATATTTTATTAGATATTTTATTTCTGTACTGTATTCATTGTTAAGCCTGGGATCAGGAGGATCTAACTGCGTAACTGCACAAGAAAAAATACTTTCCTGGTGTTTAAGAGACAATATTGCAGACATATTTCATAAAATGACATTTTTATATTATTTACAGGAAATAAGTAAGTATCATTTTTGTCTTTTTAAAAATATGTGACTTAAAGAAGCACTATCTGGTTATTAAAAAAAAACAGATATAATTAAAAGCCTTAATAAAATTGAAACGCACATGTAAATTAAATTTAAATGTAAAATATTACATCAGTATTTGAGCGCTTGTCTAGCATTTTTTTTTAAAAAAAACTGTCCTTTAGTTGCTTTATTTGGTAACTGACATTATTTTTTGGAACATAATGGAGTGTTATAGCTCTCTGTAGCTTCTTACCCAGACGCCTTCTTTTCCTCCATCTTCTGCTCACTGACTCGGTGACGTGGCTCGTTTTCTCTATTTGGAGAAAATTAGATACTCACTCATTTTGAAACATTCCAAATAATCTCTGAAATTGTTTGATTTTTTTTTCTTGGATTTATGAGGCAGCCTCGTATTTCCTTGTATTTATTTAATTTCTTTTCTTTTTTTTTTTTTTTTTTAAATTCCTTTTTAGTCTTAAGTGGTAGGTTCTTTGTTTGGGTTGAGGGTGGACAGGGGATTTTTACGGTTTTCAATTTTCTGTGAAAACCTGAATAAACAGAATATACAAAAAAAAAATTTTTTTTTTAAATAATATTTATTTAAATAATTTATTTAAATTTTTTTAAAATGTAGTAAAACATCATCATGATACACAAAATTTCCAGAGAAATAGTGCACAAAAAAAAAAGTTTTAAAAAACAACAACTAGAATCACAAAATCCCAATGCGTTCACAATAATAATTTTTATAATAAAAAAAATTACAAATAAAAACCTATAATGAATTTGAAGCTCATTTTTAAAATTATATATTTTATTCATACAATGAATAAAACATTAAATTGACTTAATTAATTAATAATTTGAATATTAAAATAAATATTATTTAACATTTAATTTACTTAAAATCGTATTAAAGAATGTGATTACGTCTGTTGCTGTTAAAATTAAAAATAAGAAGAAGAAGAAGAAGAAGAAGATTAATATTTAGTGTGTTTAAGTGATGTAACAGCTCTTGGAAGGTGAAGAGGCCATAAATCAATCTGCAGTCAATAAAACCATTAAAGGTGTTTGTAGGCAAATAAGCACTTTTATAAAATTCAGCTTAAAGCCAACAAGCAGAGGTGTGATTTTTTTTATTTTTTCAGCACCTTGTTTAAATTCTCCCTGCAGTCGGTCGATGTGCTTTCTGGCAGCCTGGTGTGAAGTGCATTACAGAGCGAAGTGGACCAAAGCACAAAGGCATGCGTCAGCGACCTGGAATTTTGCCTCACGCTACAGTATTTCTACGATGAACCAAAATAAACTCGGCCTGCGTGACATTTACGGCTACAAATATTTAAGTCTTTACTAAATTCTGATTATCAGCTTTATTTCTATTCGTGTGCTGCTGAATTTAAAATCCGGTTTTCTATACCAGCAGCTCTGAAAGTAGTTCCTGTACGTAGTTCCTGTACGTAGTTCCTGTACGTAGTTCCTTCCCATCGTTTCTACGGTAACAGAGACTATAGTGATGGCGGATGCTCCACGTAAACGGATAAAACGAATCTTTTTGATACGGTGAAGTTTTCGGTAAGAAGACGTTTATTTAATGACGTTGATGTAAGGAGTCTCCAGTGTCAGCGCTTTGTAACAGTCAGCAGTAAAGCGATATTTTCGGAACACACGCTGAGCCAATAATATTGGGACGGCACTTTCTTCTCAACTATTTTTTGACTTCAGATTCATTGAAACTCTTGAAAATTATTTTTGTAATTATTTTTCAACGTTGAATTGAAGAAAACATCAATTTAACCATAACAAAATGTGTCATTCAATGGTATCTCATTTTTTGAAAGGTTTCTTTGCTGCATTTTGCTCTTAAATTAGTAAAAGGGTTGCGTTTTTTTTTTTTTATTTAGCACAGAATTAACAAATACACAAAATGTGGATGGTATTAAAGACATTCTAATGATTCACTTCAAATGTTTTTCTTTTTTATTTCAATCTGTAATTTGCATACATCTATAATTTGCAAAATAATTTGCATAATTTGTCAATATCACATCAACATATAAAGAAAAGAAAGTAAAAATGATGAAAGGGAAAACTTGTTTTTCTTCTTCTCGTGATCCTCAGGAAATTTTGAAATTTTGCAACTTATGGAATATCTGAAATATTTTATAGGGGTGAATGTGTTTCATAAAGTAAAAAAAAGGACATTTTTCATAATCTATAATGTACAAATCATAGAAAAGGGTGTTTCAAAAATGCCATTAATACATTAATGCAAAAATAATTTGATCTTTTAAGTATTAAACGATTATATTTTAAGGTAAAAATGCAGGAAGTGATGTAGATTTTCGGTTTTATTAAAATGATTGATCTAAAAAAAACATCTACACTTAGGTTATTGTGCTTCAAATGTCTATTAGCTTTATTTACATAACATTATTACCTTCTCATTGTGTGTTTGTGCGTGTGTGTGTGCGTGTGTGTTTGTGCGTGTGTGTTTGTGTGTGTGTGTGTGTGTGTGTTTGTGTGTGTGTGTGTGTGTGAGAGACCATATACCTCTTCAGTAGCTCTACTCTCTAATGTCTCCTTTAGAACAATAGAGTAGGAAACCTGCTGACTCTGCGCTTTAACGTTTCAGGCAGAAACTCCTCCTTCAGCTAATTTCATTCTGCAGAACTCTTCTCTTCCATCCCTTCGCTCTCTCTCTCTCTCTCTCTCTCTCTCTCTCTTTTTTTTGCTCTATCGTTTTTCCCATTTCGACTCTCTGAATGAGGCAGCGCCGCTATAAACACTGCATTGACCTGAATTGCCTCGGAAGCTGTTAGAATTTCATGATGGTGTGTGTGTGTGTGTGTGTGTGTGTGTGTGTGTGTGTGTGTGTGTGGTGCAGACAGTTGGCTCAAATCCAGGCCAAAGGTTGCCAAGCAACCTCTCCTGCGCTTAAGGAGTGTTTAGTAAATGAAGTGTCCACTACACACAGTAATGTACTAATGAACATGTACGTGTACCTGCGTGTACGTAAGCGTTCGTGAATCACGTAAGGCAAACGTATTTATTTTTAACAGCACAATCGATGTCGGTAGCAAGCTAAGAAAATTGCAGTAACTCAGAGAATTTGTTAAACTGTTAATTTGTTAAGCCGTATAAGCAAACACATTGAGCCGTTTGCTCCAGACCTGCCAACATTTACGCATTTTACATAGAAGCTACGTAATTTAACATCGGAGGACGTTAAACTACGTAGATTCTACGTAATTTAACATCAGAGGACGTTAAATTAGCACGTAAGACCAGTCTTCTTTTTTTCTCCTCAATAAAACAGGATTTTGCAAATATCAATAGTTATTTGCAAAGTGTTTTGAACTCTCCGATATTAACTGACAATGCTAGGAAGCTCCGCCCATTTCCCCCATTTCCCCCAAACTCTCGATTGGGGCGTCCTCGCTTTCTGGGAATGAAGAATCTTTTAAGTTCTTTAACATGAAATAAAACGTATCAAAGTGTGTTTGACTTAGATAACATTAGACAAGTATATGTATAGCTAACATCGGCTAGCATGAAAAAGCTTCTTAAATAGAACAAGGCCTAACAACAAAGTGTTAAAGAAATGCTTATTGCACCTTTAAGTAAATTTTCTTCTTTAATGTGAGAGAAGAATCTGAAGCTGCACTTCAGCTTTTACTTTAACTCGTAAAAGCTAACTTTATTAAAATGGAAGAACGAAACTGTTTATCAGACCGGCATTGATGATATACATGGCCCACGGTTAGAAATGCAATCCTACATATTTCAGATTATTGACAATAATTCATCATTAATAAGATTAAACAAAACCCAACGAATATCTGAAAGAATAATAAATGAGAAATAATGATTACGCCACTGGAGTGCCCAAGTGTTTCTCATCCTCTCATACACAAATACACACTTCAGTAAGCGTATACACACTGACAGATTTTTATTGAGCTGCGTGAAATTTTTTTTTTTTTTTTTGGGAGAAAAGAACTGACCACAATGATTTAAAAGAAATCCGAGCGCTCTGATATTTCAGCCAGAACAAAACATCCAATTGCCTCTCAGAAACACGACAATAACGGACTCTTACAGGCTCTTCTGCTCAAAATTCAATTATTTTCTTCTGCTTCAATTCAAACACACACACACACACACACACACTTTCTTCATGATTATGTCATATAAGAGGTTGTTATGGCAACTTACCCCAGGTCACATAAGTAATGCAGCAATAACAGAGCTTAGATCAAGGCTCACACACACACACACACACACACACACACACACACATACTTTTTCATACTATACTTATGAGGACCTTCCATTATTATACTTAATAATCCAGATAATAAATGCTATGATACACCTAAATCTAACCCTAACCTCAGTGAACTCAGTATCGTCGTGGGGACAAGGACACACACATTCTTGTGGGCACACACACACACAAGCACACACACACACACACACACACATTTTCATATTATACTTGTGAAGACCTTCCATTGACATTAATGCAGCTAATGAATGTTAATCACACACACAAACATCACTATACACACCAAACCCCATCAGTAAATACTGTAGGTGTGCATATTTTACATATGTGTGTGTGTGTGTGTGTGGTGTGTTATTTATATTTTTATATCTTGGGCAGAACCAAAAAAAGTCCCCACAAGGATAGGAAATACCTGACAGTTTTGATCTTGTGAAGACGTTTGTCAGGTCCCCACAAAGAAAACTGCTTTTTTGTCATCTTTTTTTTTTTTTTTTAAGAAACTATAGCTTTTATTTTTTAAAAAGGTTTCGTTTAGGTCCCTGAGGTTAAGGTTTGGATTAGATTTCAGTGTAGCATAGTATTAATTGTGCTAATTGGCTGCGTTAATAATTATGTCAATGGAAAGTCCTCATAAGGATAGTATGTACGAAAACGTACGTACGTAGAAAAACTGCCTTTTCCTACGTAACGTTTTCACTCTGGAATAATTTAGAGTCGTTTTGTTTGCGTTTTCGATTAGTAAAAAAATTTGTCATTTTGTTTGTTTTTGTTTTTTTATTTTCCGTAAAGTTTCTAATCCTTAATGCTACACAACTACATTGAAACTGAAATGGATTGACACCAAAATATTAAATATTCAAGTAATTAATTGTTTCTTTTTACATTTATATCCAGTTTCCTCTGTGAAAAAAATGAACTTAAATCAAAATAGCAATGCCTTCTGGGTAAATTCTGCTTCGTTCCATGAGGTTTAGTTGATCCCTCATACCTACTTGATGAAATCTTTTAAAGCTGCATCGTACAATTCTGGCAGGTTAGCTAGCTAACTGCTAAAAATAAACAAACAAACAAACAAACGGTAAATATACAACATAATACAATTGCAAGTCCTCGAGTCTGATAGCTATACAATATTAAATAGAGTCAAACATAAAATATGTAGGGTCCAGTGTTTAATAATAAAATAATAAAAGTTTTTTTTTCGCAACCCTGATCACGTAAGCACTCTGCGTATAGCAGAAAGGTGTTCGTTTTTTAACGCGATAAAAATAATATTCGCAATATATACGCATTGTTTATGTACATCTTCACCCTTCAGAGATGCAGGAAGTGCGAAGCGGAGTTGCAGTTACTATTAGTTTCCGTAGTTTCCGTTAACAGCACATCTTGAAGTGTTTTATTCCTCTTATCCCACAGCAACGATTTGAATTATACATTTACTAAATAATCACGTCATACAATTTATCCTTTCATAGCTACATTTCATGTTGTGGAATATCTGCGATAAGACAAAAATAATAAAACATTTTACGAAAAAAAAACTCAACTTGTCTTGTCACCGAGAAACTCCTTCTGACTGTTACGACGTGCTGAAACTGGAGACTCCTTCCATAGACGTTAGATAAATATCTCCTCACAGAAAACGTTTTTTCTTTGTCAAACAACATGTATTTTGAAATCGATTTTTGATTAGCGTCCACCCTACGAAGGAGCTGTTACAATAGAAACACTAATAAGTGCATTCATTTCAGCCTGTATTCATTTCATAAATGAATCAACACCTCTGACCAATCAGAATAGAGCACTGAGCGACGCTGCGGGCTAAACGGCTTCAAGAGCTTGAATTATTGCGTCAGTTCTAAAAGCTTAACGGAACACGTTAAATATAGCTTCATAGCTAGTGCTAAAGCTCTTTAGCAGCTTTAATAATAGCACTACTGCCGGAGAACTTCGCGCCTCCACGTTAGCGGCGTGTTTATTAGCGTTTACAATAACAATTTTGAATTATTTTTCTTAAACGTATAGAAGAGTGTGTGTTTAATCAGCATGTGTGTGTGTGTGTACAATATAAGGATAAAGATAAGGATAATGACGACGCTATATTTATAGTCACAGCCTCTTGGACATAGAGCGGAGTCGGATAAATGAAAGGTCAAAGGTTAAATGAGAGCTGAATCCTCGAGATCAGCAGGGCGGCATATGGAGCAGAAATAAACGTCTGACCTCTCTCTAGATCATAGTCTTCTCTTCTCTCTGTGTCTAACTCACTATTTTTTAGCTCATATTGCTAGTAAACCTGACTAGCCAGAGCTGAAATTATTTCAAAATTAAGATTATAAAAATAAAATCGTAAATCGTAAAAAAATTTTTTTGAGCTCTTGTTGTGTTCTGTGATTATGCTAAATATCAGGCTTTATGGGTTATATGT
>CM040479.1:1117558-1120058 GCA_022758105.1 Pangasianodon gigas | reverse complement strand
AGCCAGCTCTGCAAGAGACTCATCAAACTGCTAATCTGCCAAGACGGTTTGTTGAAGGTGAGAAACTAGCCTTGCTTTTCATGTAGCTGACTATAACGCCCCCTAGCTGCAATGCTCAGAATGCAACTTGCGCTTGTGTTGCATTCTAAATTTTTGTAATTTATGAAACATTTCTGAACACAACAACACGTGAGATTTCCTTTGCGTAGCTCTATGCGTTTGCGTGGGTAGCTAGGGTATGTTCCTGCCCTCAATGATTGGAGTTTATTCATTCGGAAGAGGGCGGAGTTTGTGCGAGTTGATCGTTGTGTGACTTTACCAACAATCGATAACATGTTTCCATTTTCGGTGCTGATGCTAGAAATTGCGAAACATGAATGCCTAGAATAAACTAGCTAACATCTAGCTAAGCTGTCTTGCATTTACTTGTTACGTTTTTAACGAACGTGAAAATGAGACACATCCATCAGGAGTTTTGACAATTTCATCACTTCGTTTTTTTTGTTTTTCTGTCTTTTGTGCTCATGACAAAAAAAAAACACGTAATTTGTCGTGTTACTGATAAATCAGGAAAAACGTAAAGTCCTCCATCCTGAAGATGTCGGAAAACTTTACGTTACGTTACAGCTTTACCTCTGACACTGGAGACTCCTTCTATAAATGTTCAATACACGTCTCCTTACAGAAAACTTCACTATAACGATTTTTTTTTTAGAAACGATAACGTATTAGAACGAGTGCATGAACATGAACCTGTGATCTGATTTTAGAAAAATTATTGCGCATCTTCTGACCAATCAGAATCGAGCATTGGCTTCTAGCTCCGGCTCTTGGAGGTGTAAATTGAGTTCTTGGGTCATTTCTGAAAGCACAGTTTGCTTTCGTTTGCTGTCTGAGAGAAACCGTTTTTCTTTGGAGCCGATTTTCCCCTCGAGAAATAGCACAGCTCGCAAGTTTATGTGATTGACACGTAATTTAGGAGCCGGCAATTCCTCGCTAAGTGTTTAATACTTCACAGAAATGTTTTGCTAATTAGTTTTAAGGTGAACAACAAACGTCGTATTGGAGGTTTTGACGTTTTTTTCTCCCCGAGGCGTACCGTGTATCTGTATCTCTGATGATCCGCACTCAGCGTAGACATGTTGTGTAATGTTTCGTATGACAGAACAATGTGTGTGTGTGTGTGTGTGTGTGTGTGTGTTTAATGCAGCTTGTCATGTTGCTCATAATCCAGCATGAGACTGAACAGCTGCTCTGAAGATGGCGTTTCTTTAATAAGGGTGTGCGTGAGAGTAACAGAAACCCCTTTCCAGTTTCCTGTGCTGCGAGTGTTTACTTTACCAAACACTTCCTAAGTAAACAGGGGTGGTAATGTATGTGTGTGTGTGTGTGTGTGTGTGTGTCATTCGTTTTCATGTAAACAAGACGTTCAGAACAGTTTTTCAGTTTTTCATGTTCAATACAGTAGTGCTGCTTTTTAATATACACAAATATACACAAATCATTTAAGTAATATATTTATATTTATGTAAAAAAAATAGTTTTATATAAAGCAAAAATTTATAAAATCTTATATAAAAAGTTTTATATAAGGCAAAAGTTTATAAAATCTATTTAAAATATATATTTATATATTTAATAAATAATTTATCATTGAAAAGGAAAATAAAGCTGTAAAAAAATTGCAAAATTTTTTTTAAAACAAAATAAATAGCGTTTTTTGTATTGTTGTTGATGTTTTTCCATTTTAATTTAGAAACAAATGGACTCCATGTGCACGGACCTATAAAGCATTAGTTTAATAGCAAATCATTAATAACTCTCAGTAAACAGCAATTATATGGTAATTGCATATAAAATAGAGATAATTAATTCATGAAAAGGTACTAGACAGAAATGCACACACACACACACACACACACACACACACAAGTAACGTATGGATCTCTTCATCCTGTCTCTCTGTCCTCTGTAAATGTTTACTGTCAAAGTAAACACTCTGCACAAGGCAGCTTACACACTAAAGCCTCTCTCTTTCACCCTAAACACTCTCTCTTTCACCCTAAACACTCTCACTTTCACCCTAAACACTCTCTCTTTCACCCTAAACACACTCTCTTTCACCCTAAACACTCTCTCTTTCACCCTAAACACACTCTCTTTCACCCTAAACACTCTCACTTTCACCCTAAACACTCTCTCTTTCACCCTAAACACTCTCTCTTTCACCATAAACACTCTCTCTTTCACCTAAACACGCTCTCTTTCAGCCTAAACACACTCTCTTTCACCCTAAACATTCTCTCTTTCACCTAAACACTCTCACTATCACCTATGCACTCTCTCTTTCACCCTAAACACTCTCTCTTTCACCCTAAACACTCTCTCTTTCACCCTAAACATGCTCTCTTTCACCCTAAACACTCTCTCTTTCACCCTAAACACTCTCTCTTTCACCCTAAACACTCTCACTTTCACCCTAAACACTCTCTCTTTCACC
>CM040479.1:1085613-1108669 GCA_022758105.1 Pangasianodon gigas | reverse complement strand
CAGAAGCAGCCACAGTTCTTCTGGAGACTTTGACTGTCGACTCGCTTCTTATTTCTGCAGCGAAACCCAGCAGCCTTCATTATGTTTTTATCTGAAAAGTGTCTCTTATGGAATCTGCTGCTTTCTTTACTGACATACAAACATTTTTCTGTAACATTTCATTTTGTGCTGGAAAACTAATGTTTGGAATCTAAAGTGTGTTTGTACTGAATCAATAATGTAGAAGTCAGAAAATAAAAATGTATAACAAAGTTTGTACTAAAAAAAAAATAGGGTGCCAAGACTTTTGCACAGTACTGTGTATATATATATATATATATATATATATATATATATATATATATATATATATATATATATATATATATAACACACATATATAGAAACATCACCTTTTAAGTCGAGATGTACGTTGCGAAGCTAAAATATAAAAACAGAATAAACATACTAGACGTTCTGGTTTAGACACAAGAAACACCTTGTTTTGTGTAAATTCATCAGATCTGTAGGGGTGTTAATTGTTTTTCACGCGTGTGCAGGGGGCAGCGGTGTTAATTGAAGCTTTTGTGTGTGTGTGTGTGTGTGTGTGTGTGAGAATGTGTGTGTGAGTGTCAGGAGAGATTCCCAAGGGAGATGAGAACGAGGCAAATCCAACGAGATCCAACACTGAAAAGGCTGCATGTGTGTGTGTGTGTGTTTTGTAGTTTTGTAACAATGGCATGTCAATATCGCAAATAAATCCCCCCCACACACTTACACACTTACACACACACACACATAAAGTCCTAATGGCTCCACGATGGTCAAAACAACTTTTTTTTTTCCTCCCTCATGGCTACTGTCACTAACGAACGAATCTCCGAGGTTACGGGCGTCTGCCATCGCCGTATCGGTTTCCTTGACAACGGGAGTCACTAATGCGCACACCGAGTTCAACCGGGTAACCTCGAGAGACGGAGCGAGAGAGATACTGGGAGGGGGACGAGGAGAAAGTGCTCGAATGAAGGAAAGAATGAAATGAATTTAGTATGAAATATCTTAGTGTACAGATGTTTTTTCGGTAACAGCGTACGCAAAAGTGATGTCATCACTGCTATAAGAGAAATGTTCTGCTGTTATAGGAAAATAATCAACGACGGAGCCGCTGTTAGCACCCTGAAGTGGATTATTTTCCTATAAGAGCACATCCTGTAGTGTTTTATTCCTCTTATACGACAATTAGTCACACATTTTATCCGTTTATAGCTACGTTTATAGCTACGTGCGGACGTGATTTCCTGTTCTCATAACGTTATAGTTTTTTCTATCCAAGTCAGTAAGACAAAAAAAAAACAGACCTACATACATCTTATGTAAAAGGAACAGATTTTTCATTTTGTTCTGTAACAGAAATGTTTTAAAAATAAACAAAAAATTAAGTTAAATGTTAAAATTTCAAATATGAATAGAATTAAAATAACATGAATGCGATATTTTAGCGTTAAACTGAAGGAGACGGACATTACAAGGTTACAAGAAGAATTTTTTTTAATATCCGCATCACACATCGAGGCCGAGTGGTAATCCTGTGTGTAAGAAAAAAAAATCTATCGTTTTTTGTTGACGACTAACGAGAGGATTAATGACTAACGAGGTGACGGTAATGATGTGGTGGCAGGTGAGAGGGAGGAGCAGGAGCTGCAGGAAAACAGGACGATTTCTGTGATAATGCCAATTAAACTGTTTTCGTGCTGCTATAAAAAAAAATATATATTTATCTTTCGAAATCTGACATGTTCTTGTCTTATTTCATCTGCTGGTAAGAGTCTAATTAATTCTGCTTTAGTTTAAGAATGTGAATTATTTGTTTTAGAAATCGTGCACAGTCTGTGAAAAAAAGAAACATTTCTGTGGGAAAAAAAGAGTCCATAATTATCGCTCTTTTCTGCTAATTTACTTCCAGAGCAAAACTTTTCTTTTCTCGATCCAAGCTAACTAATATAGCTAGCTAATGCACATCAATAGCACACACTTTTCTCTGTTTACGTTTACAGGGAAATGTAAACAGAGCTAAATAAAACGTTCCATGACGTCCCGATTGATAGTAGATTAAAGGTAGATGATACGTTTCGTTATCACAATCAACGAGTAGCAAAAAATGTACAAGAACATGGTAATAGATACCAGTAGGGGTGGAGCGATATGACAAAAATATCATATCACGATACATTTCTACGATACTGTAGGTTTACTAACAAACTGATCACAGTAAAAAAAAAAACTAAACTAAAGTTTGATAAGGTGTTTATAAAATAACATACTTAAAAATACAATAAAAATAAAATAAATACTTAAAAATAACTTAACTGACAAAAAACAATCTAATATTTAATAACAAATAATTTACACTTTAAGTTTTTACAATTTTACAGGTGCAGCACATCAAGTCAGAGTTTGTAATCAAAGTTAGAAAAATATATATCACGATACCTGTGATATCACTGAACAGGGTATTGTGACGTAATTTGTCATGATATCGGTATTATATCGTCGTATCGTTCAGCTCTAGACAGGTATTATATATAACACTGATATCGGTATTATATCGTCGTATCGTTCAGCTCTAGACACCGATATCGGGATTATATCGTCGTATCGCTCAGCACTAGACACCGATATCGGTATTACATCGTCGTATCGCTCAGCTCTAGACACCGATATCGGTATTATATCGTCATATCGTTCAGCTCTAGATACCGATATCGGTATTATATCGTCGTATCGTTCAGCTCTAGATACCGATATCGGTATTACATCGTCGTATCGCTCAGCTCTAGACACCGATATCGGTATTATATCGTCATATTGTTCAGCTCTAGATACCGATATCGGTATTATATCGTCGTATCGTTCAGCTCTAGATACCGATATCGGTATTATATCGTCGTATCGCTCAGCTCTAGATACCGATATCTGTATTATATCGTCGTATCGCTCAGCTCTAGACACCGATATCGGTATTATATCGTCGTATCGCTCAGCTCTAGATACCGATATCTGTATTATATCGTCGTATCGCTCAGCTCTAGACACCGATATCGGTATTATATCGTCGTATCGCTCAGCTCTAGACACCGGTATCAGTATCGATGCTTCCCTAATGAAGACAAAAGAAATGATGATGTGAGTTTTTACGTCAATGCAGTTTTGTGTCTAGACGTTTTCAAACATTTTTGAGGGCCGCTGCCCAGAGCTGTGGAAACACCGGCCTCTTTAACAGAGCGAGACAGAAAGAGAGGGAGGGAGGGAGGGAGGGAGAGAAAGAGAGAGAGAGAGAGAGAGAGAGATAAATAGGAGGGAGAGAAATAGTTTTGACAGAGAGCTAGAAAGACGAGTGGAGAAAAGGATTGATGTCTGCGAGATCTGTTTGTGTCGTGTTTTTTCAGAAACGAAACGTGTAGCGCCTGCGTGTCAGCTTACATCACTTCAGTTTGTAAACATTTATAATGTGTGTGTGTGTGTGTGTGTGTGTGCATGTGTGTGTGTGTGTGTGTAACGATTACCACGCTGCAAGAAAGAAAAAAAGAACTAGATAGTACACTTAACCAAGCTCTATCTCTCTCTCTCTCTCTCTCTCTCTCTCACACACACACACACGCACACACACACACACGCACACACACACATGCACACGCACACATTTGAACTTCTTTTGTCAGCGGGAAAAGACTGGTTGCTACGGTAACATCACCTCGGGTTTGCCCCGCTCGAGAAGTCTCGTGTCACTGTCTTCTCACACAAGCTTTTACTCACATGCTGACACACACTCACACACTCACACACACACACACACACTTGGGGAGTGGAGGATTGGGTAGATGTTCAGGGTCATGTGAAGTCAGAACTGCTTGGAAATGTGTGTGGGGTGTGTGGGGTGTGTGTGTGTGTAGGTGACGTGACATCAACAAGATTCTTCACATCAGATTTTGATCTTAAAGAGAAACCGACAGAATGATTCATCATTACAGTGAGAATCAGAATCATTTGAATCAGAATCAGTGAACAAATGACTCAGTGAATCAGTTTGGATTGTGTAATGTTATATTTTGTAATGCTGCTGCTTCTCCGTGTTTCTGTTCTTTCTTTTTTTGACTCAGCACAGTGGTAAACAAGTTCATGATTTGAATTCTGGATCCTGATTGGTCAGAAGGTGTTGATTAATTTCCTGTAATAGCAGCTCGGAAAGTAGCTCCAGCAGCAAGACAAATCCCGAGTTTATTTTAATGCGCTCGTTCAAAACATCTTCATCAGCTGGAACACTCGCGTTGAACGAAGTGGAGATTGTGTGCACTTTTGTGTAATTTGTGTAATTTAAAAAATTAAGCTTTTCATATGACTCATTCTTGTATAAAGATGGTTTAAATACATTAAATGACTCTGGAAAAAAAATGTAAAAAGTGGAAGAAGGAAAATGTTAAATGAGTAGGTCAAGCTTGAAAGATTATTTGTGTGTGTGTGTGTGTGTGTGTGTGTGTTTTACAGTTTGGTTACAGAGATACACCTCCAGAACTTATACTACATCATCCATTAAAATTAATAGAAATTTAATGATTGGACAAAAGACAATCCTGAGTGATTCATCGCCACTGCCGTGTGTGTGTGTGTGTGTGTGATGCTCGAGTGTGGGATCCCCGAGTTAAAGCTCTAGCATGCAGCGGTCTCAGCTGTTATTGAGGGAGCACCTGGTTGCCAGGCAACAAACGAGCTGAGACCCCTTGTCTATCCTGTAAAACGGACACGCTTGATTGGCTGAGTCAGCATGGTTGGGGGCGGGACTTTCCGAGGACTTACACAGTAAATATCTATAGAAGTTTTATAGATATAGTAGACATTATTACTATATAGTAGATATTCCAATTTTTTAGAAATTTACTATCGAAAGTGCTGATACAGTGACAGTAAGATTATTAAAACTCATCTGGATATTTTTCTGGAACGCTCGTTAGTGAGAGATGAGATGAGAAGGCTAATGAGGTTAACGTGACTTTAAACGTTAACTTCCTTTTTGCTTTAACTCAGGAACTCTGTCGTTTGTCTGTCGTGCAGATGTTTTAAACGTCCAGCTGCATTTTCTTCTGCTCTGTTTCTATCAGGTTACATTACATCAAACATCTTCTGCTACAACACACTGCCTTCACTCGTTCCTCTCGTTCCTCCTCTCCCTGTTTCTGGCTCTCTTTTCTCTCTACTGCACTGAGTTTATAACAATATTAAAAGTCATATATATCAAGATATCGATAAGCGAACAATAAGTGATTTAATCGTTCAGAAACAAGAGCCTTAAAGAAGACGAGCTTTTCCACCATTTCAGAGCTCAGAGAGTGTGTGAGATGGAGGGAAGAGGGGCGGGGCTTCAGGCGGAGAGTTCAAAGCACCTGTCAATCATTCCAGATTTACAGTACATGTCGATTGGCTTAACGTTTTATCGTGGAGAAAATGGAAAACAGAAGACTGGTGTGTTTTTGAGTGATAACTCGTACCGGCGTATTCCGATGTTAAATTGCGCAAAATGCGTAAACGCTGGCAGGACTGCTAACGTGAGATAATCGGAGTAAACGTCACTGGCACTGTAATATCGTGTATTAAATTGCTGTATCTGTATATCGTTTAAAAATGAAAGGAATTTGTGTTTATTGTAAATACAGAAGAACAAAATGAAAAAGGATCAGCTTGATTTGGGAATCAGTCTCACTCTAAACAAAACGATTAAAGACATTTCAATTGAAAAGAGATTAAAGAGAAAAGTTATTTATTTCATGTGCCAAGCAAAAATAATTAAATAAAATCACTAAATAAACCCCTCAGTTTTTCTTCCATCTTACTCCTTCCCCTTCTTTCTCTCTGCCTTGTTCAGATCGATCGTCCAGTTTCTCCGGACTTGTCTCAGATCAATAACTGCACACACCTCGCCTTTTACTTTGTGTGCGTAATGATTAGTGGGTGAAGAGTGTGTGTGTGTGTGTGTGTGAGACTTTATTAGGGCAATGCCAGGAATTGTGAAGGAGTCAAAACACTTGCTGGCAACTAAAACAGACAAATCGGCATACAGATTAAATAAATTAAAGCAGAAAACAGTCTCAGACAGTGGGACATGAGCGGCCGATAATGAGTGGGAGGAGCCAGAGAAGAACACAATCAATCAGGAATGGTAAAGCTTGTGAGCAGTCTCACGGGACGAAGACTCTCGCGACGGTCAATTCGGACCTGACGAAGCCTACGACAGAGTCGTTCCAAACTGAAGCGATGAAAAATCTTAACTTTGAAGCGAACAAGTGAATAAATTCATTAGCTAGCTAGCACACCGTGCAAAGCTCCTATGTGTCGTCCTCTATCCTCGTCCGATGATGTCGCAGGTATCACCCTGTAGTTTGCACCCTGAATGTAAAAACGTTATTTAAGCTCTGCTCGATGAAGTGTTCAAATGTGAGCATTAGTTACTGTCATACAACAGCTAACAACTGCGTCGAATGTTCGGATTGTGCAGTACACCATCGTCTTATCGCACTCGCAAACTAACTCTGAGTAACGATAGTATCACACGTTGAATTGGAGTTGAGGAAGGAAAAGAAGGGGCGTGGCCAGACATACGTAACGTCATAGAGAGAAGGAATCAATCGTCGATTCTTGATACCATCACCAATCATCCCAAGCCTAGAACACATCATTGCATGTTAAATTTAACTGAAATGAATCATATTGAAACAAACCTGAATCGAATCGACTCAGGAGTCAACTAAAGTGAATCATTTTGGAATTGTACTGTATCGTATACTACGTATTGAGATGCGTATCGTGGCGTTTGATGTGTAGACAGACCCACAGCAGGAGAAAATGAATCCAAATAAAGTGAGTCAATCTGACCACTTATTTTCTCCCTGGTATCCAAACGTTCTCCTGGAGATCTGCCAAATTCCAGAGATCGCTTTCAGCCCTGATCTTATCGAGCGAGGACTTCTCCAGAGATTGATTCGTTAGAGTAGCAGATTAAGCTTACAGCTAAGCTGTACAGGAAAGTGGCTCTCCCAGAGGAGGGTGAGAAATCCAACCACTGCTTTAGAACAACTGCCACAAGCTCTAGAGGAAGTGTGTGTGAGCTCCTGAGTGAACGCTACAGGAGCTCCGAGGCCGGCGGTCCTGCTCCAAAACGCTGCTGCTGTGAAGAGAAGGCACGTCTGGGTTCTTTTGTAATAAAAGTGCTCCATTTTCTACCTCACGTGAGATGTTTTTAAAGAAACTACTTGAATGATGTGTAGTTAAAGTGCACTTAAAGCAAACGATGCTGCGTTTAACGGCATTTGGTATAAGAATCGTTTTTTTGTCCTGCTCTACCTGAACGAGCCAGACGTAATTCAGCGAAGAAAGTACAGGTTGAAATTCTGTTCAGTTTTTCTTTTCTGACGCTGATACCAAACCTGAAACCTTGAGCATCAGTCGATCTCAAAGTACAGGGCAAGATACGTAGCTAAAAAAGCAAAAATCGCTTGCATTGCAAATATAAGTAACTATAATAAAATATAAATATAACAAAAAATGCGATCAAGTAGGCGATATAACGATTTAATATAACAATTTTGCGCATTTTGTACGATTTCTGTAAATTTAACATCAAAGTACATTATGACTTATCACTCAGAAATACACCAAAACACCAGACTTCTTTTTCTCCCAGTAAAACGTGAGATGAGTCAATTGTACAAACATATGAATCTGGAATGATTGACAGTTGCGTAGATCTCTGATATTAACAGGAAGCCCCGCCCCCTTCCCACCATCTCACATGCTTTCGATTTACATGCTTTTTCGATTAATATCAAATAAAATCTATTACTTAGTGTTTGACTTAGCTAACATTAGACATCATGGATTCCATCAAAAAAAAAATTTCATCCAAAAATGACAATATTATCGGTTCTGGACGATTAAATTCATTAAATGCATAAACTTCTTAGTCAAGTTGGGAACAGACAAAAATACTGAGTCATCTTCACTGTGATGAAGGTATTAATGCTATTCATTTTGGAGAAAAGCTGATCGTAAGCTGCTAAATTTTCTGTCGGGGAAAATGGCTCAGCGAGCCTCGCTGCCAGGTCAGAAATTGTCAGCGGAGCATTTTATCATGGCAATTAAGTGTGCAGGACATTTTACTCACTCAGATGTAAAAAAGGGTGGAATTTATAATCTTACAGTAGGACAAATGTCACCTCTATATGCCTCTTACAGAACATTTTAACCAGGTTTATGTATAAAAACCTGGTCTTATAGAGAACTGTGATTTATTTACGCTCATAAGAAAGAATCAGAATCAGTCACTGTTTAATAACCTACAGCATAAGGCAAAGATCCGTATCTTTAACGGATCTGTGTTTTTTACTCGTTTGTTTTGACTCGCTAAGGTGTCAGGATGGTTATTTTTTAACGGCTACGAAGAAATATGAGATGTTACATTTGCTGAACTCATTTTCATTACGAAGTTCTCTGTTTATTGCTAAGTCTACATCCCTGTCCTCACCTAAGGTCATGCGCTGTAGGAACTGAAAGAACAAGGTCGCAAGTACAGACAGCGTAAACGAGGTTCCTCTACGGGGTTCGGGCTCCTTACAGAGATGCCAACTGCTCGAAATGCTTACGTTGGGTAAGAGAAGCTCACCTGCAAACTGCAAAATCAGAATCAGAAACTAGAGAGGTTTAGACATAGAGCTAAAGGATTAGGAGTGGCTGATATGACACAAATATCATATCAATACGACTACAATATATGATGTGCATCACGATATACAGTTATCGATATATAGCTAACAAACTGCCAGCAACAATAAAGTAACACTGAAAATGAGGAAAATTAAAAAGAAACCATTAAAAAGTGTACATTTTTACAATTTAAAGATTTTAAAAAGAGCAAAATTTGTAATTAAGTTGGTAAAAAAAAAGCTAGCTAATAAACAGACGACGAGAAATGACAGCGATCTGGACGTATTACATGAATAATTATGGAAATCAAAGCAAAATATCAAGAGGAGGAACTACAGCGTCTTCTTACAATACACGTAAAAAAAACTCGGCACAAGGAGTTTCATCGTGAGCAGCTAACTCTAGCTAGGTGAAAAAAAAGCCTACAGACACGATGCTAGGTGAATGAAAACTCTTAAATATTCTTAAATAAGGATTCTGATGCAAAACAAAAACGCACTTTACTTCAACTTAGCTGAACGGAAATGCTTTTCCGAAGCGGCACAAACCTCGCTCTTGTCGATCCAAGCTAACTAATATAGTTAGCTAACACAATATAAAATCAACTTGCTAACGTTGTAACTAACATGTCTTGTAGCTTAAGCGTATGGACAGACACACGTCTGCTTTTTTAATGGCTGTTCCGTGACGTCTGCGATTGATTCGTACGATTGATAAGTAGGTTATTTAATATTTCGGTATTCGGTACCAAATAAAAAAAATAAATCGTGCACATACGTGTTCGTGAGAAACAATTCGTACTGAAAATGGCTTCCTTTCTTAGAGCTAAGCATGTACAGGAAGGTTAGTGAAAGTACTTTCATTGATCAGAATGAAATTTTATTTTCTTCTCGCGTACAAATTCTCAGCAGGTATTTTCTCACCTCCTGACACCGAGTCTAGTCGCGATCATAAATTATTCATTCATCCAATGATTGATGTTATTCTGATCAGCATCACGGGGGAATCTCTGGGCACGAGGTAGGAATACACGCTGCATGACACACACCTAGAGTAGCTACTTCACCGAGTTTTCAGAGGTGCACTCGCCGTCCACTTTAATAGGAACACCTGTATACCTGCACTTACACTAAGTTCAATAATCAGCCAATCATGTGGCAGCAGCAGGATGCGTAAAATCATGCAGATACAGTTAAAGAGCCTCGGTTAACGTTCACATCAAACATCAGAACGAAGAAAAAGTGCGATCTCTGTGACTTTAGCCGTGGCATTGATGTTGGTTTACATTCTCACCCAAACTGGACAGTTGAAGAAAAAAAAATCTCCTGGTCTTTTTCCAGTCTTCAACTATCCAGTTTCAGTGAGTCCGTGCCCATGATAGCCTCAGATTCATGTTCTCTGGCTGACAGGAGAGGAACCTGATGTGGTCTTCTGCTGTTGAAGCTCATCCATCTCAATGTGTTGTGTGTTCTGAGATGCTTTTCTGCTCACCACGGTTGTAAAGAGTGCTTATCTGAGTTACTATAGACTTCCTGTCAGCTAAGAGCACCTAGTCATTTCTCTCATCAACATGGTGTTTCAGGCTGCAGATCCTCTGCTCACAGGATGTTTTTTGCTTTTTGCACCATTCTGAGTAAACTCTAGAGACTGTTGTGTGTGAAAATCCCAGGAGATCAGCAGTTTCTGACCTGTATCTGCAGGATTGTATGCATCGTGCTGCCGCCACTGTGGATTATTCGGGAACTATTTTCATAGACGGAGCAAAAATAAACTAAATATTTGAGTCTGAAATGTCAGTTAGTCGATATTAATTTCTTTTTCATGCTGATGTTCAGTACACCAGCACACTTGCTCATGCTTAATTACGCCTGAAAACACAAACTGTTCTGAAGTGTGTCTGCAGAGTCCAAGGATTAAAGCAGCAACACACCCAGTCCGCGTACATACCGTACTGTTTGTATACCCATGAGCCTTATGTAGCTAAACCGCCAAGCCTGTATTTCTGCTGTAAGTGTGTGGGAAGAAACTTCTGATTAAGATGGAGATTCGAATATCAGATATAGAGATGAAGCCTGGTGTGATGGAGATCTTTCAGGAACCTTTATTAAAAATGACTTCATACACATCTGGTCTAAGGATTGTGCTAAAGCTATAACTAAGAACAACCAGAGTACATATTCATGATGATAAATATAATCCTTTCTCTTCTGAAAATACCTGAAAAAAAGTTAGATTTAAGGTAAAAGTTCTACATGGCATACCTCCTCATATCTCCTCAGACTCAGACCATCCTAGTTTAGAGAGACATATTGGGCAAATTGGGCCCAAAAATACAGCGCAGTTCAGCCTCCCGTGTGCCCTTTGAGGGGGTTTTTAGCTCAAGTGACTACAGCTCGTCTCCCCACCGGGCCCGATTAAACTGAAAATGTCAACATGCTCACCTTTTCTGCACCTCCACTGTGCTTAAGCGAGAAACAGGAACCGTTTGAAGGCACTGGGGGATGAAATCAACCTCTTTCACTTAGTGTATATTGGACACAGGGCCGTATGATGTAAACTATTCCAGTTAAATACGTCATGAGAAGATCAGGAGAGTTCTTGGCTACGTTCTCATGCTGTGAAAATATAAAACACTCATAACATCAGGCATGAGTATTTACCGGAAACTCCAAACCCTCTGTGAGAAATGTGAATTATTATTATCATTATTATTATTATTATTGTTTGTAAAGGTCTGGTGAAATGTAGGTAATACTTCTTGTAGCTAATTTAGGTGCTAATTTGTATTTTCGTTATTCCTCTGAGAAGTTAGTGGTTGTCTTCTGCTCTGACATCACAGAGGAACATTGTTATTGTTATTGTTATTGTATTGATATTGATATTGATAGCACCGTTACGTTTGATAGAAGAAAATATTTCAAACATAAAGGCTAATGGTCAGATTTTGTTGTTAGCTCCTAAAAAAATCACCATTTTCCAGCGTCGTATTATTGAGAAATCCAGCGTAGATGTCAAACGTTAGTTATCGCTATACGTTACGAGTTACGCCAGAGATTCAGCTTGGCTAGCTAGCGATATACGAGATGACACTAGACGGCGATATTAATAACAAAGTTTGAGAAGAGTGATGAGGAGATGAGAGAGCAGGAAAGGATAAAACACTAAAGCGCCGCTGCATCGCTCACTTTAGGAAGAGATGAAGAGAGGGCTAGCTCCCACTGCAACAGTCAATCAGAATAGCATTGTGGGTAACGTAGGAAACTGTTAACCAAAGTGAAACTGAAATGAGGTAAATAGCTATTTAAAAAATATCATTACAAAATAAATCTCGGACGCTGTTGAAGATCACATGGCACATACCCTGGACAAGATAGTCAGATTTTCAGATCTTTGATTGTTTTCAAATACTCCAAGCAGAGTGATGCAGACAGACAGGAAGTGTGTGCTGGGTTTTGTTCAGCGATGTCCTTGAGAGTCGTGCAATTTGATTGAACTTCAGTTCTTCAGTCATTCATCAGCTCCTTCTGCACTGTACATACTGTAGAGTGGCACTTCTCCTTATTAAACACACTCTCTCTCTCTCTCTCCATCACTGTCTCTCTCTTTCTCTCCCTCCATATGGCAATGTACAACATAATTATTCATGCTGAAATGAAGTTATGGCACACGCTGACGTTTCTTCCAGGCTGAAAGAGAGATAAGTGCTGACGGAGCAGGAGCTACCTCAGAGAACGCTAGCTGGAGGATTATGATTCATAACGACCCTAATGTGGGGTGAGTTTCATTAAAACTCCGCTTTTAAGGACTTGTAATTAGTCAGGCGTTTTCAGACAATGATATGTTGCGCCACTTTTATCGCAATATCATTCTACCTTCAAAAATTCCAGCACAGAGTGTTTGCTAAGCGTCGCTGGAACACTGGAAAACTCTCCATGTTCTTCAGATCCGCCTTTTAACCTCGGAAAATCCTTCACATCCGCAAAATGTTGACGTTTTCTACTAATAGTTGTGAAAGAACTGGAATATATTTGTCTTTCCAAGTATCTCAACCACAAGTTTTAGCAAAAGTGAAAAGGGAGAAATTTTAAAACATTTTAAAACGTTTACACAGTGTGCTCTTCTCTGTTTTGATGATGACACGATGGTGCAGGAGTATAGCGACATTTTTACAGCCGCTGTCTGATTACAAATAATTTCACTACGGCAAGTAGGTGTACAACAAGCTACCAAATTTTAAAAAATGTCAGGAAATCAGACTTAGTTAGCGATATTTTAGACATCTGTAGGTCGATGGACTGTTTTTACCACCACAATACTGCAATTTACATAACTAATTTAGGTAACATCATAAATAACGTCATAAGATCTTGAGGAAGCGACGATCACGAAGTGGAGAAAACACCAGTAAGAAATTAGTGCTAATTCATCGGATTTCAAGAACTTTCTTGCTTCCACTTTTTTTTTAAATGGAAAAAATTAGTGGCTAACTAGCTAGTGAGCTAGTATCTAGAGTAAAAAGGTTATGCTAGCATGTGTTAAGTTGCTAGCTCATTCCTTTCAGCTATGACAACAGTATTAGCGTTGAATTTATAGATAATCAGCAGTCAATCAGAGCCATAGCAACTCAGGCAATTTTTTTTTAGGGTTCTGTCAGCGTTAGAACCAGCAAGGAAAATTTTTAAGACAAATTCAACTTCACTATATACAGTATAACTAGCTAATTTCCGCTAGTCATGTCTAAATCATGTTAGCTACAGTTAACAGCTAGCGAGTATTTTAGTGCCACAATAAGCAGATTATTTGTAATAGTTATTTTTTTCTTTACCTTAATTTTTGAATACATATTAATTTTTCATTTTTATTATTTATCAGACTTTATATCAGTGTTACACCATCCAGGTTCGTATCTTACTTTATCTTCACATCATCTACAAATCACTGAAATGAATCCGAGCCGCAGTAATGTATACACAATAATTGAGTTTTGACGTAAGAAGAATCAGAACAGAATCTGCTGGATGATGATCTGTCCTGAGTCATCAAAACATTGGCATCATAAAAGACTCATTATAAGCAGCGAAGCATTTTAGTGTGAAATCCAGCCGTTTTTAAAGCGAAGCCGTGAGAATTGGATTGTTCTCGCTCCTGTGCACGGTTCGCCACACTCGCTCCGTGACCTAAATCCGATTGAAAACCCGACGCAGGGGGCGATAACCATAGAGATGTTCTACACAGAGCAATAATATCAAACATTATTACAGAAGTGAAGCGTTGTTCGCTTGCCAGCGAGTAACGAGCACAGAGAGAGGAAACAAATAAACTTCGTTCATCTTTGCGAGTGAGCGGCGCTAAATAAGATTAGATGTGATGATGATGATGATGATGACAACAGGATCCTGACAACAGGAGGGAATAATGAGTGAATTTTAGTACAGCATGATTGTTTATTAGATTTATGTGACGACAATTTTGGAGGGAGACAAAAAAACGTTCATATGAGGAGTTAATACTGAAATTGCGCACATTTCAGACTTCTGACGTAACTATAGACTTATGTGATATGCAGAAGTTACGCTCAGGAGGTGGAGTTTGCAAAAAAAAAACGTGCGTAAGCGTGTCTTAGTTACTGATGTTCTTAAATCCAGCGCCACCATCTGACAGTATACGAAAGTTTTTTTTTTTGCGTACGAAAAACATCGTAATCAGACACATCGCTTATCTCGAGGACAGAATGTTTTATGGATAAAATCTAAAATCATTTATGAACGTAAAGTTTCTCTGTAAGCTTAACAGACGAGCGCTCGTTCAGAATATCCTTCAAACCATGGACACGTTTTTTTTTTTTTTTTTACAGAATTCAAAGCGTGATAAATTCACCTAAATTCCATGTAAACATTACGATTTCATGACCTCGATGTAGTATCTCATCGCTTCATTATATTGTGCGCATGATTAACTATTTCTACATGATTAACTATAGAAACATGTAAAATACTGAATAAGAAGGTGTGCTGGATCAAGTGCTATTCTGTGCGCTGCTGAGTAATGAGTGTGGAAGCCATTTTGTTGTTAAAATAATCTAGTGATTAATGTGATCATTTAACATCGGAGTACGCTAGTACGCCAAAAGAGAAGTCTTCTATTTCTCCTCAATAAATCATGAGTCTGAAATGATTGCTTAAGTGTTTTGAAATCTCTGAAATTAATAACTGACTATGCCAGGAAGCCCCGCCCACTTTCTGCCAGTCTCATGTTTATCTTGAGATTTTTTTTTTATGGATAAATTTATGAATTAGCTTAAAGTGAGTTAGTAGATGAGCGCTCTGTCAAATTATCATTTTAAACCGTGGGGACGTTTTCTTTACAGAATTCGGAAATCAAAATAGCGTGATAAAATCGGCTATATTTCATGCGCACGCCATGAATTCATGACCACGGTTTAGTAACTCGTCGCATCTTTAATTTGTATCAGAGCACAATGTATAAAAAATAAAATGCGTATAAAGTGTGCTGGATCAAGTGCTATTTTATGCGCTGCTGAATAATGAGTGCGGAAGCCATTTTGTTGTTCAATCAAACCTGTGATTCATGGCATAATTACTATTCATGCAGTGACATATATATATATATATATATATATATATATATATTGACGATATGCTAATACTCCTATTAGAACAGCGCACTGAGAAAATCGACGTCAGCACGTGTGTAACCCGATTCTGAATACGAGGAACTTTCCCGGTGCTTAAATAATAGACGTGAATTTGTGTAAGACTTATTAAAAATACGGAGGATTTACTGTCTGCGCTTTGTGTGTGCAGTTGTCAACTCTTTTTAATAAAACTGCCGCAGCTCATATCTGTGTGTGTGTGTGTGTGTGTGTGTGTGTGTGTGCGTGACAACAGGGGAGCAGCTTGCCTCTAATACCGGCTGACATTTACCCATTTAATTAACTTTCCAATATTGTTCAAAATTTCTCAGTTCCTTACCTACACACATACACACACACACACTTCCAGCTCAGTGACCCAGAAGGTAGGTGTACTCTTGTTGATCCACACACAAACACACACACACACACACACACACACACATGTTCAAGAGAACTGACAGAACGTCACATTTAGCCTTGTCATTGTGTACAGAGTATCATGTCTGAGAGTATCAGCGTCTTGCAGTCCTGCAGTGACTAGCATGTGTGTGTGTGTGTGTGTGTGTGTGTGTTATATAAAGGAAGCAGTTGCAGTGCACTTTCGACTGTAAAAATGAATGTAGCAGTAGTGAAATTGCAGAGCAGTGGGACATTTTGGACAGAAGTCGTTTATCAAGCGGCTGCGTAAAGTGAAGCTGAATAACACACTCGGTCGATTCTGTCCTTTGTCTCTAACGTTATGATTTTTATATTGTCTAACCTACCATGAAACAAATGTTATTTTTTATAGAAGAATCCACAGACTCCACAGACACAGATTCCAACACAAAGCAGAAAAATATAAAAGAGTAGACGTGACCCTTGAGCGCACTTTACAGTATATTTTCTTTCTTTTCTTTTCTTTTTTTTTTGTCCACTTTACTCAAAATGGCTTCCGGATATTTTGGTAGCATCAAGAGAATAAAAAGAACACGTTCTGACTGCGTTGAAGAATTGAGGATTAACGCATTCAGTGCTCGAGTTCTTTTTCATTTGAAGATATTTAAAGTTCTGAGATATTAAAAACCAGATATTCTCGTTTTAATTTTTAATTTTTTTTTTACTTCTGGGAAAACTATTAAAATTTCCTGATTACTCATCCTGTACTAGTCCTGTGTTCGTCCAATTAAATCTCTCTAGAACACACATTATATATGTGTATATATATATATATATATATATGTATATATATATATATATATATATATATATATACCCCACCCATAGGGGGCGTGTCTTGCACACTATTCCCTTTTCCAAAAAAAAAAAAAGTTTGGAGTTCATATATTGGAAGACGGTTGAGTTTGTACGAGTTGGCGGTTTTGTGACTTTTCGCAAGTCTTGTACGCCGAAATGTGGCGAATTCCGTCTTTATACACCGTCACCATCAGTAAGAGTCAGTGATATCATTTTATATCCTAATATAATATCATATTTAGCTAGCTCACTAAGCTGTTGTCAAGTGTGTTTAGATTTGGATCATAAGTCCATTAACGATGTTTTGGTTGCCTGGAAACCCAAAAAAAGTCTTAGCTAACGTAATATAACAACATATGGTGAGCTAGTTAGCTAGTTAAGCATATCAATACAGACTAAAGGAAAAGTGTTCGGTGTTCTATCCTCGCATCGCACGTTAGCGTCTTTATTTTCTCTCGACGTGATTAACTGCGAGGTGACGTACAGTAGTATGTGTGTTGTGCTGGCAGGAGAGCTATATAACGTTTTAATGCTGGACCAGGGGTGTGCGATATGGGGCAAAATATATCACAATTCTCAACACAATCAAAACAATTTCACAATTCTCACAATTTTCCAGCAGTACAGTACTGTTGTAATTTTAAAAAGACACACACACACACACAGCAACACTTTATGCAACAATGATTTATTCTTAATTTTTTTAACACAAAATAATAAAAATCTGTTAAAAATTAAACAATTTTAAAGATGAAGTACAACATGTTAACACAGAGCTGCTTCCAGTCAGTTTGTAACGATTAAATAAGCAATAAAAATACATCACGTTATCTCAGGAAAGCATAATGACATAATTAATGATCTGTCAATTATTGTTTTTTTCTAAGCGTCACTAATTCCATGCGAGTCCCCAGACTGCTTCAGCGTTCAGCTTTGTAGATTGTGTGACCTTCAAAGCTCCAGCTCCCTGATGTTTGAAAAGCTTAACTCAGATCAACAGTGCTCCTGGAGGAACTGATGCGTTCGAATAAAACTGAAAGGTGGATCTTCACGAGGAGCGACGCCATGAATAATAGCGATAACATTATCGCATTTATAGGGACTTGTACGGCAGACGCTCCACGTAAACGGATTTTTTTTTAAAAGTGTGTAATTGTTGTTATGCTGAGGAGACATTTATGGAAGGAGTCTCCAGTGTCAGCACTTTGTAACAGTCAGATTAACATCAAGAGAGAGAAAAAAAGATGGGCTGGTGAGGGAACGACTGTTTATAGCTGCTATAATGTACATTTTTAGACATTAAATGTAGCTATAAATGGATAAAAAAACACTTCATGCCATGCAGTAACCTGTCGTTGGTTATTTTCCTATACCAGAACATCACGAAGTGTTTTATTCCATAGAGACAGTATTTTAAAAATAAATACATTGATGTCCACGTGTCTGAAATCACGGTCCGTGTTCGTAGGTGGTCAGAAATCTCCTGATGTTACACAATTTGTGCTTTTTTTTTTTTTGAATAATTAATCATCCAATCAGAGAGTCACATCCCCCCCTGGAGTTCCTGGTATTGCACCAAGTCAGATTACTCCATTATGAGCAACGATGATGTGTTAGAACGGAGAAAAGCACTCCATCTCTCTTCCCACTGTATCTAGTCTTACTGCGACTGGGAAACACTTCTCTGTATAATTCATGCACTGGTGCGAGGGAGAGGATTTTACCTCGAGTAGCATTTCTCTCCAGGGCAGAAAACATGCTCATTTAAGTTTTAGCGTTTGTGTGTGTGTGTGTGTGTGTGTGTGGGAATATTCACCCGAAGGCCTTATGGAGTTTTCTCACAGCTCTCAATTTCCTTTTAAACTAGCCGGATGTTTTGTCGCCATATACAGCGCGAGCATTACCCTGAATTTATTTCACACTGAATTTATATCAAGAAATCTAACTCAGAAGTGTCCAGCTGTGACAGACACGAAGGAGGGACGGGGATGAGTGTGTGAGTGTGTTTGTGTATGTTTTTTGCATATAGGAGCCTTGGAAGATACACGTGCATCGAGGATTCGAGATGAAGTGCGTAATAACGGCGTGTCTTTTATTAGAGCGAATCATTATGAATCGTGAATCACGAATCGTGAATCAGGAATCAAATCACAGGCACACAGTGCCATCTGAGAGTGATTCATACTCATAACACAAACCCAGGCATGGGGTAAAACCAGGAACATCTAGAAAATAAGGAAGAAGAAAACATGCGTAAACAAGTCAGAAGCACACAACAGTCAGAAACAAAAGAAAAAAATAAGATTACAACTTTGCAGCGAGACAAAGACACACAGGAGCAGGTTTGTGTGATATCGAGTTTTCCCTGATGGTGAGTTTCCATTTTAAAATGTCAAAATGTCGTAAATGATTTAATTGTACAGAACGGATAAAGACAAATACGAGCATTTCCACCATTTCAGGTTTAAGAAGAATAGAGGAGACTGTAATAATATTACTAGGTGTGTAGTTGGGAACTGCTTGGTGGCAGCGCCAATCACGAAAACTCAGCTGGATGTGGATTTTTAGGTGATTCTGCAGTAATATACAGTAAAGAGTAAAAAACAATAACAGTACATTTTCAATATAATCCAGTTGTTTAATGTCCACATGGGGGTGGGGCTTATCAGAGAGATCAAAGCACCTACATAACTGTCAATCATTCCAGATTTATATGTCAATTGGCTCATCTGTCATTTAATTGGAGGAAAAAAGAAGACTGCGTCTTCTTTTACTAGTGTGCTTCTGATGTTAAATTGCAGAGCTCTTATGCAAAATGTGTAAAGGCTGGCGGGTCTGGTAATATAATATAATATAATATAATATAATATAATATAATATAATATAATCTGAATAAACGTCACTGGATATCATCACCAGCATCACATAAATAGACAAACTAATCGAGGGAATGAACTGAGGACACCTGGACACACTCAGGGAAACACCAATAACAGGATATGGGCGGAGACAAGACTAGAATAAAAACAAAATGCTCCTGTTCAGAATTCATGACAACAGAGAACTTGGGTTATCTGTATTCGGAGTAAAACGCAAAGTGGGCGTGGCCTAAACCGGAAATTTCTTTTTCTAAATATAGATGTGCTCAAGACTGTTATTTTCTAATGATGTTTGCGATATTTTAGTTGGTTCTGTTTCAAAAATATAAACAAATGAGTAGCTACATTCAAAGCACCTCAACTCTGACCAGGCGGTTACTAAGGATGAATGAATGAACATCGTTCACGTTCACAATTTTGTTGCGTCCTCCAAGATCCCAATCCCAAAGCAGTCCCGATGTACACCTCAAGTCTCAACTAGACTTAAATAGCTAAATAAATGAATAATAGTGCCGTCTGTTTTCCTTCTACACCTTCTATTTGTATCTGTGTTTGTGTCTGTCACATTATCTGTTCATCCAAATAACACATTCGTATTCAGTTACCATGAACTGTTGATGTTTTTTTCCCCGAGGTCTCAGTGGTTGCACCGGTAATCATTTATTAACTGAAATTTTGGCCTTTACACAAAGCAAAAGGGCACAATTACTGTTTTTTTTTATTTTGCGATGTTGCCTGCAGTGTGACAGGAGGATTTTCTGGATGAAAACACAACTGCACATGAACTGAGTAACACCCGTTTGTGTTTAATACGAGCTTTGAGTTTAAAAAGTCATCCATAATTAGATGGAAACGATGTTGGTTTTAACATTATCTGGATACAAAGCTTGCAAGTGTAATTAGACAAAGTGTGTGTGTGTGTTTGTGTGTGTGTGTATGTGTGTGAGTTTGCTGGCACTAAGTCAGTTCTGCCTCATCCATCAGTTTTCTCCCGAGAGCAGCACACAGGGGTCAGTGGGTTTCAGGGCTTCTTTTGTTCCAGTGTCCTCTGAGGAAAAGGATAATTGGAGGTATGTGTGTGCGTGTGTGTGTGTGTGTGTGTGTGTGTGTGTGTGTGTGTTTCATGTAGATTACCAAACCCGTCGCCTCTGCCAGTAATATTTAAATATTGCTGGTGCAATGCAGCATGTGAGCAGCTGCTAAACTCTGTGGCTGCCTAATAAGAAGATACAGTCAGTTCTGTAAATATTGGCACCCTTGGTGAAGATGAGTTTAAAAAAAAGGATGGAGTTGTTAAATCTTTGTGTCAAAATTATTGGCACCTCTAGATATACTTAGGAATGAAATGTAACGTGCTCCTCTGAGACAAAAACAGAGCTTATTTCACAACAAAAAAGAACTTTTTGATATAAAAAGAAGAACAAAATCCTGACAGTTAATTGTGCTGGACAATCTGTGAACTTGTTTTTTCCTCTAAACACTCTGGAAACCTTGTTAAGGCATCATGGACTCCATGAAGTGCAAGGAGACTTAAAATAGAAATCTGGCTACCTCTGCCAAGAAGTTACAGCAGGGATGTGGTGCAGAACATACCTCCAAATCAACAGAAACGACTATTTTGGAATAACTTTACATCAGTTACCTGTTACAAGCATTTTCTTCATGAACTGCCATGTTTTTTATTTGTCGAGGTGTTTGTGTGTGTGTGTGTGTGTGTGTGTGTATGGTCTGAGAGTGTGACAGTGAGATAACAGTGTGATAAAGGTGTGTTGTGTTTGTGCTAGATTAACACAATGCAGACATTTTATTTGCATTATTTAGGAACTGGTGGAATCGAGGATCATCTTTGTGCTGTTCTTCCTGTACTGCAGAGTATGCCGTAATGCAGCAGTAAGCACTTAAAAAAAAAAAAAAAAAAAAGGATTGAGGCTTTACCAACAATGCAGTACCTTAAACACTGCAATCCCTTACATGCAGCTTCACTATACGCTAACACAATACACTATACAACCTTCACACAATTTCACATACGAGCTCAGAGCTCGAGTACTCGAAAATCTATAAAAAAAAAATAAAAAAAATTGCAGTCGTCTTATTTCGGCACATGAGCCAATCGACATTTGAATCTGGAATGACTGACAGTTGCGTAGGTATTTTGAAGTCTCCTATATTACCTGACACCCATAGAAGCCCCGCCCCCTTCTTCCCATCTTGCATTGATAATAATAATAATAATAATAATAATAATAATAATTAACATGAAGTAAAATCCATCGAAGCTAACATTAGACATGTATATACTGTAGTTAGCATCAGAGTTAGCATCAGTTACAGTAAATAGATTTATTAGCAAAAAAATAGTGGCTGAAAATACTGAAAAAAAAAGTACTTTTTTAGGCTGAAGGAAAAAAAAGAAAATAATAATCGATAATTGAATCTAATAATCGAATCGAATCATATTGAATCAAAACCAGAAATATCGTATCATATTCAGTGCTTTCATCGAATATCAAATTGTTGCCAGTGTTCCTGGGATCCGGCGCGACCCCGACCAGGAAAAGCGCTTACCGGATAAATATTAATGAATATTTGAAATATAGCTATATAAAATGCTAGCTTTTATAGATATGTGCTACCTCTGTTACAGGTAATGCAGCCGTCACTCCTGGCAGCCATTTTGTGCGCGTAAATTGTCTGCTTTTATACATAACGACATTAATAATAAATTTTAATGAGGCGCGTGTGTTAATCATCTCAGCAGGACGGGTTTGAAGAGCAGGTTCCGCTTGGATTTAATAAAATCATCACATCCTAAGGGACTGACACCGTTCTTTTCCTGCCGAGTTCCAGTGGGAGGTTCCCATGGAAACGCGAGAATCGGAAAAGCTAGCGTAATTGGTTCACCCCACTTTTCTCATCTTGTCTCTGTTTTGTCTGGGTCTTGATCTCTTTATCTCTCTGTCTCTCTCTCCCTCGCTTTTTTTCTTGATCTCTCCATTAAATAAACTCTTTCTCATTAACAGTTATGAGGTATAATGTGATTCAGGAATTTATTTTATACACATCTGAAAAGAGCAGGTTGTAACTTGGCCTTATTTATGTTTAGAAAATGACTCCCGAGCTGCACTTTCTCTCATTTCTTTATTCTTCCCTTTCTCTCTCAGTAACCTCATCATTTTTCTCCACTGCTCTCTCTCTCTCTCTCTCTCTGTCTGTCTGTGTATTCATCTATCTCGCACATCAGCAGCTGCTGTCATATGGAGCTAAAACATTTCCAGTTAGATGACTAATACAGAGATCATTTCTGACTTGTGGGCTAAACCGGTGATTTAAACTACATTACCAACTAAAATGTCGTATCAGATATCAAATATCAGGCCTGAAGATATTTCCATGATACACAGTGCTATTTATGGAAAATTATGGTGTAAACGATATTGTCACTTGGAACATCTGGCAGAAAAATAATAATAAGTTAGACAAGAAAAGGGGAGGGAAATGGTCTCAGAGACGGGGTAGAGGACGTTCTTAGAGACGGAGTAGAGGACATTCTTAGAGA
>CM040479.1:1019693-1078664 GCA_022758105.1 Pangasianodon gigas | reverse complement strand
CAGCAATAATAAAGACAATAATACTACAGTCAGCAATAATAAAGACAATAATACTACAGCCAGCAATAATAAAGAGAATAATACTACAGCCAGCAATAATAAAGACAATAATACTACAGCCAAAAATAATAAAGACAATAATACTACAGTCAGCAATAATAAAGACAATAATACTATAGTCAGCAATAATAAAGACAATAATACTACAGCCAAAAATAATAAAGACAATAATACTACAGTCAGCAATAATAAAGACAATAATACTACAGTCAGCAATAATAAAGAGAATAATACTACAGCCAGCAATATTAAAGAGAATAATACTACAGTCAGCAATAATAAAGAGAATAATACTACAGCCAGCAATAATACTACAGCCAGCAATAATAAAGAGAATAATACTACAGCCAGCAATAATAAAGAGAATAATACTACAGCCAGCAATAATACTACAGCCAGCAATAATAAAGAGAATAATACTACAGCCAGCAATAATACTACAGCCAGCAATAATAAAGAGAATAATACTACAGCCAGCAATAATAAAGAGAATAATACTACAGCCAGCAATAATACTACAGCCAGCAATAATAAAGTCAACAGAGCCAAGCTGATTGTACACTAAAAACACAGTCCCATTCCTCTGGATGTTCATGGCTGCCACCTCACCCACAGTCCACATGAAGCCCCTGAGCCACATGAAACATCACACACACACACACACACACAAACCTCCAGGAGCTAGACACACCCCGAGTCCACTGTGTTTTGCGTGTATTGATGGCACAGTGCTGACTTTTTCTCGAGCATGGTGGTTTGTTTGCGCTCGCTGGTGCTCAGTGAGTTTGTAGCAGTCAGATTTGTTCTCAGTCTTGTATCAGTCATCGTGTTAGGGCCAAATAACACACACACACACACACACACACAGTCTGTCTCTCGTCTTCCTGCGATGTTGTTATGAAGCTCTGAAGCTGAGTGTTACATTTTCACTCCTCCATGCGTATTGATTTAAAATAATTTGGACTTCACTGAGTCGGAAATAGATATGCTCACCATATTTATAGATCTCACTTGTTTTCTCATATATACACACACGAACACACACACACACACACACACACACAACACACAGTTATTGCTTACTGTCTCGAATTATTGTTTTTATATCTTGATGCCTCTAGCAGAGAAGCACAACACACACACACACACATTTATTCAGATGTATAATATTCACTGCAGTAATGTCTTCAATTCAGTGGAAGCAAAGCTGTAAGTCACTGTTAATTAAAAAACAAATCAGCACAAAACACAGAAATACACACAATTGGTTAGAGGATGCTGGCTCTGTCATACACACAACAAAGTTTTGTGTGTGTGTGTGTGTGTGTGTGTGTAGGCAGTAAGAGATTTTGAGGAATGAGACCCTGTGGCTGTTGAGTCTCCAATTCGATTACTCTCAAACCACTGAACATGGAATTAGCCAAGCATTACAAGTGTGAATTTATGCAATGTTTTGTGTGTGTGTGTGTGTGTATGTGTGTGTGTGTTTTAAGGATTCGTTTGGTATACAGTACGTGATGTTCATTTGTAATGCAGTATATGGTTTCGAGTCAGAAGTCACATTTGTATTGAAAACAGATCTCAGCTCTTGGTCCTGGGCTTTGATTAGTTTCTGATCAGATGAAGACTCAGGTTTCAGACTGGATCAGTGATTGTGTGAAATTCAGACAGTAAGTGTAGATTGCAGGATCTCCAACATAGGAGAAAGCTTTGTTTAGGTAGCTACTAGATTGAGTTTCTCTCTCTTTTTTTGCTAATAAGAGTTGTAGCAAAAATACATCTTTATTCTCTAACACACTAACTGCAACATAAATACAATTACTTACTCACATACTAACTACAACTAAACAAATTCAACTTTACTCACTAATTACAATTCACTAAATATATTTATACTCACAACAACTTACTAAATACAACTTACAAACTATTAATTTAAAAAAGAGCATACAAACTGTTATCTTTTAAATTCATCTTTTCATCTCACTGACCACAATTTATAATATAACTTTGCTTACTAACCTACAAACTACAACTTACTAAATATAACTTTCTTGCCAATATACTAACTACAATGTATTAAATACAACTTAGCAAACTGTTAATTTATTTAAAACTTATTTACTCACTAACTACAAGTTACTGGATATAACTTTACTTACTACTTTAACCATAACTTTACTTACTAAAATGTACTAGAACTTAAATATTAAGTAATTGTACTTAATAATTTACTAAATACAAATATGCTTGCTATACTAAAATACTAATTACTTTGTAGCAGAGTAACTACAACTTACTAAATATAACTTTACATCCATATTACCTAGACCTTAACTAAATAAAATTATACTTAATAACATACTAAATATAAATTTATATTTTACTAGAATGCTAACTACAATACTTTAGCCAATAATGCTAAATTCCGCAGTCAACAATACTACAGTGAGCAATACAACAGGTAAAATTACCAATGTAAATAATACTACAGACAACAATATTAAAGTCAACAATAATAAAGTCAATAGTGCTAGTCAACAAAACTAAAGTTAATCATATTACATTCAACAATACTAAAATTAATCATACTACATTCAACAATATTAAATTCACAAATAATAAAGTCAATAGTGCTACAGTCAACAATGCAAGAGTTAACAATACTACAGTCCACAAAACTAATCATACTGCATTCAACAATACAAAAGTTAACAATACTAAAGTCAACAATATTAAAGTTAACAATACTACATTCAACTATACTAAAGTTAACAATAATAAAGTCAATAGTACTACAGTCAACAATGCTAAATTCAACAGTGACCAATACAATACAAGATTAAAAAATTTGACAATACTACAGTTGATTATTTTACAGTCAACAATACGAAAGACAGCAAAACTACAGGAGATAATACTACATTCAACAATACATGAGTGCTGTAGTGAAGCAAATTGCTTGGATTTTAAATACAACGTTGTGCTTGTGCATTTGTCTTTATGCACGTTTCATTCAGTTAAATTCAGTCTTGGCTGAAAAAAACACGTCTTATATCTGAAACATTTATTTGCATATTATGTTGTAAACAAGTTTTGAGGACAGCGAACATTTAAATGAGCTCGTCTGATATCCAAAGTACAAAAGTAATACTGGTATCACCAGAAAGGAGAATGAAAATGGTGGTTCTGGGTCAAAGTGGCTCAAAAATGCTGGAGCAGGTCACATTTTGATGTGGATGTGTGTGTTAGTCATGGCCTGAATTTCATTTCTGGAATAAAACAGCAGTAGGCAAATAACATGCCTGGATTATGTCCTTACTCACAGAACTGTTTCATCACATCATGTGCTCGTCCACCTGGGAACCAGGATATGTAATAGAGTTCAAAGACCTGGTGGATGTGAGGGAAACTTTTAATTCAAAACTAAAGCTGCAGGCAAAAAAACTAGTGTCTAAAAACAGGAAGCGCACAGAAACACAGCAGGCAGATGTATAAAAGAAATGCACGGAAGGAAGTGGCCAGGGGACACTGGAAAACATGGGAGAGACTGTATGTATATTTGTATATGAAGGATAATGTATTGATTAAATATGTAAATTAGAAACAGAATAATATATCTACATATAAGAATTGTCTAGTAAACATCACATGAAGTGTGGCTAACTTTAGGCTTCATGATTTATGTTCACTTCTAGTTGGAACATAAAAGATTATTATTAAAATCTCTCTCTCTCTCTCTCTCCCTATATATATATATATATATATATATATATATATATATATATATATATATATATATATATATATATATATATATATATATATATATATATATTTCTTGATAATTATGAATCTTAGTGAATAACCAAAGATGTACATGTGTTACGTACAAGTCTATTTCGCAATTGTTTTCCGAAAAACCTTAGATAACAGAAATTTTACAAATTTGTTTAATAATCAAGTTGATAATCAAACAATCGACTCACAATGCAAAAGATAATAAACAGATTTATAATAAATAAGTAGACAGAATTTAAAAATGGTGGATGTTAACATTAACTACTAAATCATTAAATCAACGATTTAGAACAGAAATTACGTTTGCGTAGGTATGAGGAATGATTTCACCGAAACGATGCTACAGCGAAACTACAGTAGGTGCTAATGGGAAAAGAGACATTCCAACAGTGAAGAAATATTAATAATAATATTAATATTAAAAGCAATTCTTGCAAAGCAACTTGGAACATCAAGGGCCTTCAATATCAAATCCAAATATTTTGCCCAGTGAGCATCGAGAGAGCAATGTCTTATCTTGTGTTTACTAAATAATTTTATGTTGTCAGGGTAAACTACTTAAGAAGAGTTTCAGGAAACAGTTTTTAGGATGAACTTAACAAAGTATTGAGTGTTACAAAATGCATCACAGATTGTTTATCCCCCCAAAAAAATCAATAGAATTTATTTCACTCAGTCAAGAAATTATGGACCTGCATCAAGTATGAATTATTCTAATCTTAAAACTATGCACTTTGGTGCTTGGCCCCCTAAACAGATACTATAACATCATTCTTTCTGTTTGTAGGCTTTTTGGGTAACTTTTTGAAAACGTTCTCTCCGGATCTCGTAACGCTTCACTGAAACAGAATGTTGATGTTGATGGAAAGTGAATGAATGATGTATTTTTCAAGATGCATTTGGAGTTGAGTCTCACTGTTGCTCCTAAATTATACATGCCACATGCCGTAATGGTTAAAATACATACAAGTTAACACAATCGAAAGAACAGGAATATAAGATATGATCACAGAATTTTTCTTTATTTTCTTTAGAATCTGGATATTAAAATGAAGTGCAGTGTGTTATGACGTGTGAAAAAAAACGTATCTTTCAGGGGGGTATGCTACCAAACTTTTAAAAATTGAATATTAAACCGTAATGATTTGAATTCTCATTTTGTTTAAATTTAAAAAAGGATGTTGAATTCTCCAATCTGAGACTGTTCTGTTAATCGAGCGTTCGTCCTATATAATCTACGATTAGTCAACAAAGGTGAAGTTTTCTGTAAGGTTTATGGAAGGAGTCTCCAGTGTCAGCGCTTTGTAACAGTCAGAGATAAAGCTGTAATGCTTGCTACGCTTTTTGCGTTTTTTTTTTTTTTTGGGTAACATGACAAGCTGAATTGTTTTTGTCTTATTAACTTCAAAAGAGAAAAATAAAGAGCCGCTGGTATAACGTAAGTGAGAACAGGAACTAACTTGTTTCATGGTTGTTCCACAACATTAAATATAACTATAAACAGATAAATATTTTAAAAATTGTAATTGTTGTCTGATTTGCTGTGGTATAAAAGAAGTAAAGCACTTCAGGATGTGCTGTTATGGGAAAATAATCAACTTCAGAGTGGTAACTTAGACGCGGTTTAAAGATTTGATTCTTTTAAATGACTCTCCTGAGTGAATTTTTTCAATTTGTTTGATTCACGAGTCAAGAATTTCATTTGAGCTTCTTCTACATTTTCTTTTTTGGCTAAAATTTATTTCTTTCTTTATTTATTTATTTATTTCACGTGTTCTAACTTTTTTAATTTACAGTAAAACCGCTGTAGAACCGCTGTAGTACACACGTACTCTCTTATGTTACTTGTATATTTTCCTCTTAAAATTTGTACAAGAAATGTTTCCTAATGTTTTATTTTTCCCCGCAGTTTTCTAACGGTGTGTTTTTTTTCCCGTAGGTATGCGCATCCTGGTGACGCTGCTGTTGGACACATTACCGATGCTGGGAAACGTTTTGCTGCTATGCTTCTTCGTGTTTTTTATCTTCGGAATTGTTGGCGTGCAATTGTGGGCGGGATTACTGCGCAACCGCTGCTTCCTGGATGACGATGCAAGAACGTGAGTACAGAATAAGTGTTTTATTCCTCTTATACCACAGCAATATGCCTACAGTTGCATTATTTTGTTCATACTTTTGATCCATTTATAGTTTCAATTATAGTTTAATGGCTTTTTTTCTCTCTCTCTCTTGATGTTTCTAAGACAAAAAAACTGCAGGCCAAGTATTATTTTCATCTCAAACATGTGCATGTTTACAGTGGAGCAGATAATAAAGTCACAATAAATACACAATAACCATTTGGAACAGCAGGAGCAGCATAAGGGTTGAACAGAAATCATACTGAAGCAAATTACATTGTGAAATAATGAGCATGCAGCAGCGAATACATGAACATGACATCTGGAAGAACAGTCCTGAGTGCTGAATGAACGACATCGTTGTGCAATAATAATGCTAGAGCAAGTGATTGTAAGACAGAGGACATAGCTGAGATGATGTACTACAGCACCTCTGGCCAGATTTCATGAGGATTAAGATGCTGAAGAAAGGATTGTAGAATGTGTTTTACAAGGAAAAGAGAAAGACCTTTTTTTAAAATTCCTAAATCATATCGATAGAGCCGGTGATACTGTATTCTGTGGTTTCTGTAGGACATGGTGAGGGTGCAGAGGGCTGCTGTAATCAGTTGCCACAGGAAATGGAGATGTTGCTATGCTTCTAAAAGCAAGCTATAGAGCCATGACCGGAGGTTGTCGTCTTTATGTGACCCTAGCTCAGACGTAATCAAACTTTTCCCCCTGAGCCCCACTTCCCAGATTTTTTTTTTTTTTTGAGAACTCACACTCCCCTTTGAATCACCCCGTTTGAAAATAATTCACTTGGCATAATTGATTCACTTGGCATGAATGAACCAACTGGATCAGTCTGTTTGAATCAGTCTGTTTGAAAATAATTCATTTAGCATAATTGGTTCACTTGGCATGAGTGAACCAACTGAATCAGTCTGTTTGAATCAGTCTGTTTAGAAATAATTCACTTGGCATAATTGGTTCACTTGCCATGAGTGAACCAAACGACTCACTCTGTGTGAATCATTCTGTTTGAAAATAATTCACTTGGCATAATTGATTCACATAGCACGAATGAACCAATTGAATCAGTCTGTTTGAATCACTTTGTTTGAAAATAATTCACTTGGCGTAATTGATTCACTTGGCATGAATGAACCAATTGAATCAGTCGGTTTGAATCAATCTGTTTGGAAATAATTCACTTGGCAAAACTGATTCACTTGGCATGAATGAACCAATTGAATCAGTCTGTTTGAATCACTTTGTTTGAAAATAATTCACTTGGCATGAGTGAAGCAACTGAATCAGTCTGTTTGAATCAGTCTGTTTGAATCAGTCTGTTTGAAAATAATTCATTTAGCATAATTGGTTCACTTGGCATGAGTGAACCAACTGAATCAGTCTGTTTGAATCAGTATGTTTAGAAATAATTCACTTGGCATAATTGATTCACATGGCATGAATGAACCAATTGAATCAGTCTGTGTGAATCATTCTGTTTGAAAATAATCAATGATGGGGTGGTGTGATGAGGCCCAACACAAAATGGAGTTACCGTTACGACCCCAAAGCATTTTATTTCTCTTATACCACAGCAATTTTACCAACAATTGCAAATTTTAGTTCGGTAATGAACAAACATGCTATTGGCCTGCTCATTCTGCTTGAATCACTCTGTTTGAGGCACGAGGCAACAAAATTGTGCCCAACCATGGTAAATATTGCCGTAGTCAGTGTATTGACTCGATTGTTTCTTTGTCTTTGCGAAGTCTTGCCAGTCTCATTTATTTCCATGTTTCCCAGTACATATCATGTGCTCTTGTATTTTTCACCATTTTAATTTCTCCTGTATTAGACTGGTGTGTGAAATTATCTATGCACTCTCATGGAATTAATTTCCCAGGTGTTTTTTTTGTGTGCTAGTTTTATGAACCTGTATTTCTATAACAGTAATGTCTTGTGGACCTGCTTTAATAAAACCAGCTGACATCCTGCCACCTTTCACTTCCCATTGTTCTCCGCTGTTGTCTTTTCATGCTGTGTAGTTCAGCCTATGATTGTACAAATGGGAGCGCTGGAGATGACTTGGCAAGAGGCCAGCCAGCTTATAGACTGCCGCACCAAGGCATCGAGGGTTTTAATCTTTGCCAGTCTTGGCAGAGATCAGCCTTACACCCCTCTATTATTTTTCTGCTTTAAAAAGCTTCTTGTGGGAAGGCATTAGGCCAAAAAGAGAGTGAAAGTGAATGACACAGGTCCAAGATTTACGTCATGACATTTATATATAGAAATGTGGAACAAAATATCGACCTTCCAGGTTTCTCAAATCCCCAAAAAAATAAATTACTCTGCCATGTCACTTTTTGTCCATTTATAGTTACATTTCATGTTGAGGATTGTCTGCGAAACAGGTTCTCTACGTTCTAGCAGCTATATACAGACACTTAACTCCATCGTTAGACGTTATTGTGTCAGAAAACGTAGTTACAGCTTTACCTCTGTCTGTTACAAATCACTGGCACTGGAGACTCCTTCCGTAAATGTTAAATAAATAAACATCTCCTTAGACAAACCTTCACCAACGAATTTTCAGTTACTCTGTTTGAATCATCTGTTTGAAAATAATTCACTTGGCATGAGTGAACCAATTGAATCACTCTGTTTGAATCACTCTGTTTGAATCACCCTGTTTGGAAATAATTCACTTGGCATAATTGGTTCACGATTCCATATCAGTGATCACACATGTTTTGTTTTGTTATTCCGTTTAAGAGTTGAATGTTTTATTTGGGGACGAAATGTCTTTGAGATACAGTTCATTATCCAAGTCTATAAAAGGGTTTGATGAGAATTAAAGCTTCTTGGTGTAGCAATAGCAAGATTAATTAGCAAATATAAATTAGCAAAGATAAATTAGCAAACGAGGTCGTTCATGGAGTGTTTTAGCGCTGAAAGCACAGAGGACATCTGTGAACATCTAATCTAAGACGCTCCTAAACCAGCCACCAATCGAGTTAATGTGTTTTAAAAGACAACACGGTGTCATCTCCATCACAGGAGTACAGCAGTGACTGTAGAGTCGGTCACCAGCTCGGAGAAAACAATCAATCCCACCAGATATCAAGGTTTCTGTGCAATAAATTTGGAACGTCCCAGTGGACCGTGAGTCGGATTATACATCAAACACCCCGCTTCCGGACCACACACTCTCACACAATTCAATGGCTTCGCTTTAGATGTTCAGCTACAAAGCCACAGTTACTCAGGGGGGTATAGGCTGCTAATCAAGAAAGCTGTACTCTAGTTAAAGATAAATTCACTTTATCCAATTTATCTTTAAAGCTAAATAACAATTAGCTTAAAAACGTATCATTCGTAAGTTACATCCATGTATAAAATAGTGTGTAGTGATTAGAACTAGGATTTATTCCTATTACTTTTATTGATATTATTTATTAGTTTAATTCTTTAGTGGTCATGTTATTGGTTCTTGCATGCTTGCTTCTGATTGGTCAGAAAGTGTTGAGTCATTTTCGTTCTCGTTCTCGTTAACCCTAACCCTGTTGTACCGACTTACACATGGACTTGCACGCCGCATCGACAGATTGTGGAATCGTTGATACGGTGCCGTTTTCTGTAAGGAGTCTCCAGTGTCAGAGGTAAAGCTGTAACGTTAAATCTTCCGACACGAGAAAGTCTTCAGGATGGAGCTTGTTTACCTTAACGACTGTTTAACGTAAGTAATAACAAAAAAAAAAAAGATTTAAGGATATTCCTCAACATTAAATGTAATTATAAATGGATAAAAAGTATTTTTGTTTTTTCTTTAAATAAAAAAAAAAAATTGTAATCCAAAAAAGGAATAAAACATTTCAGGATGCGCTAGTCAGCTTCAGGGTGGTAACAGTAACTCCACTTCATCACGCTGATTATTTTCCTTTAACAGCACACCACCAAGTGTTTTATTTGTTACATGTAAAACAGGTTTATAACAAAATGTCACTATTATCGGCTCTATAATAAAATTAAAAATGGTAGAAAAAAAAAGTTTCCAGCTATTTAAAACCATTTTGCTACACAGTTGTGTTCATGTATCAGCCTATTTGTAATGATCTGTTATTAAGCTAGTGAAATTAGCTTCCGTGTATTAGCCTGTGGGTATAACATCAGTCCGGTGGATGAGGGTGACATGGATGTGAAATGGAGGAAATGTTTGACAAGCTGTGTTATTAACTTGACTAAAACACAATCACACCTTTTGATCTTTTTGTGTTCTGTGAGCATATAGTGTAACACTGTACCTACTAGAGAGAGAGAGAGAGAGAGAGAGAGCGACAGAGAGAGAAAGAGAGCCATCAATTTTCCATAAATCTGAAACTCTCAAGTGACTGAATGCGGAAACATTAATGTCAAACTGTATCGATGCTCATTTTTAACCGGTTCTCATGTAATACAGTTTTATCCAATCACTTCAAAAAAGAGCGGACAGGAAGTGACACTGTTATCCGCTATCTTCATAACGGCTCCACAGCATCACGCTGTTGCTCTTATTCTCTCACTTTAACCGTTCAGGCTTCGGTTAGAGAACCAGGAAGTAATTACAAGTGTACCCTGAGTATACAAAGCAAAAGGAGCTTTAAACATATCATAAAAGCTAATGACTGAGTATTCAGAGTTGAGTTAAACACGCACAGTGAGGGTTTAATACCGATATTCAAAGCTCAAATGTAGCTATAGACATGTGCGCTAGTCGGAAGTTACGTGAGAGTTACGAAAAATCAATTAAATGCACTCATGACCTTGAAGATAAGCGCATTTTTCTTGCAAGAGTGACATGAGAAAATACATTTTGGCACAAATGAACACAAAAATTAGCGTTATTATTAATTAATTAATTATTAATTATGAATTAATTTGAAATAGCGACTTAAAAGTGGGATAAAATTGCCTACATTCACACACATTAAATTTTCCTGCCTTCAAGTTAGTATCTTGTGTCGTTATTAAGGGAATAATTAACTGTCAGAGCACGATATAAAAAAAAACACACAAAATAATAGCATGGATCAAGTGCTATTCTATAATCTGCAGAATAATGAGTGTGGAAGCCATTTTGTTAAGTTGTTAAATTGTTTTTATGCTACAAAAAAACACTATTTCCTAATTCAGTCTGTATTTTCTATCCCCTGTTTTTTTTTCTGGTTTAAAGGCAAGTGTTTTGTTTGTTTGGTCTGTTGAAAAATCTCGTCCTGGGCGCTTCTATTCCAGAAAAATCTCAGAGGCGTGAAATACACGCAGGTTATTTTAACAATCGGAATCGACTTAAGTGCCTGCAAAACCTGACTCTGAATACCAGGAACTTTCTCCACGTGAATACTGACATTACATTTTCTCTCTCTCCGTCTAGGATGTATAATCTCTCTCCGTCTTTGAGTGCTTACTACAGACCCGAAGACTCCGACGACGTCGCCTTCATCTGTTCAACCAATCGCGAGAACGGAATGCTGCGCTGCTCTGATGTCCCGCCCCGCAAAGTGGGCGGGGCTTACTGCGAGCTAAACGCTCACAATGTCACGCACCCCGCTCCTCTAGAGCCCGCCCATAGGGGGTGTGTCAACTGGAATGCCTACTACAACAACTGCAGAGCGAGCGAACACAATCCGCACAACGGAGCCATCAACTTTGATAACATCGGATACGCGTGGATTGCCATCTTTCAGGTATTTTATTGATTTATTTTTTTTAAATCAATTATTTTTTAAATCTGTTTTGTGAGAGAACCCTGGCCAAGAAGGAAGCACTATAGTAAATATAAGAACTAGCACTATAGTGTATATAAGAAATCAGTCTTAAAAAATTATTAATTATTTTATAAATAACTTTTTCATTTAATTTCATAATACAACAGGGTGGTGTAAAGCGGAATTATTGGCACCCCTGGTAAAGATGAGTAAACAATATTTTAGGAAAAATGGTGAATTTGCTTAATGTCACACTGAAAATCTGACCTTTAATTGAAATAAATTTATTCTAAGAACATCCATGATCAGAAAAACATAGTTTGTAAGAACACCACAGGTCTCACAATTATTGGCACCCTTAGAAATTCTTAGGAACAAAATGTAATTAGAGAATAATCCTATTTTTTAAGTGTTTAGGAACTCTTAAACAGACGTCCATGACTTCCTGTTTCACTGGGGTATAAATATGAGGCGACACAGAGATTGACTTCGCTTAATCCGTCATTAGCATGCGGGAAAATTAGACAATAAACAAATAAGACAAAAGTGTGTTGACCTTCATAAATCAGGCAACGGCTATAAAAATAGCTACACGCCTGCAAATATCCAAATCCCCTGTCAGGGTGATAAATAACAAGGTTAAAGATGTTTAAAGAAGTTGAGAAGGCATAAATTTCTCCATGCATCACGGCTGAAGATTTAAAGAAGCATTCTGGAGTCATTGAGTCTTGAAATCTGTAATTAGATGCCATCTTGCCATGCCAAGAAACTATTTGGGAGGAAGATATTTCTTTCATCTTAATCACAAACGTAAATGTCTGGAGTTCACTAGACGCTGCTAGAATTATCTAAACGATAATGAGACAAAAACAGAGATATTTTTCAACACTCAAGGTGGAATTGGTGTAAAAAAGAAGAACCTAATCCCAACTGTTTTTCATCCAAAACGCCCTGGCTTCCAGGCTACCTCTGCCAAGAGGTTACACCAGGGATGTTGTTGGATCTTCCATCAGGACTATGATCCAAAATGTGCACAAATTCATACAAAAGTAAGAATTTCCACACGGCCGTCCACATTCACGATCTAAACTCCATTGAAAATGAAGTGGAAAGAACGATGCAGGATGTGGAGAGATTCTGAAAATGTTCCTCGCTCTGGAGAAGATAAATTTCTTAAGATAAATTTATATCAATGAAGGATTAAAATTCCACTCACAATTATTTCGTTGTGAGATTTTACCCATCTTTACCAAGGGTGCCAATAATTCTAGAGCTATATTATTTTGTCGACCCGTTTTTGAACATAATTCGCTGTATTTTAGCTCCGTATAAAAATAACACATTTAGGTCTGGGGTTAAAAGCGAGTATCCTGAAAGAAACTCTTCTCCTTCATTAGATAAGTGTGAGAGATGTGGCTCGTACGCTTTATTTATTTATTTATTTATTTATTTTTGCTGAGTGGGAAGTTTCGTCTCCGCCGCACGTCCTTTCAGAGCCAAGAGACACTTAGTTTTATTGTAGACGAATGAAGTGGTGGCAACAGAATTGACATCGATAAGCATCGCCCCTGTCTCAGGGAATCAAGTGTTCATCATGTTTCCTACTAATCGTATCTGCTAAAGCCAAGATATCCATCATGTTCCTGAGTAATCTGCGTGCACAGGTGAAGACGATTTCTGAGGCTCTGAGTAATCCGATTAGCCAGAGTGTGACATTTTTCATTCTTTAGCAAGTTTACTTCAAGGGAATTATAGAACTCATCATTTTGGCTGGCGTACTGAAAAGACTTCTTCTTCTTCAACTTCTTTTTATAATTATAACACTTTTCTCAAATTATGTCTCAAAACACAAAAACATGACTACGACAATATTTTTTTTAAAAATCAAAGTTTCAAGTTTTTTTATAAACATTATACACTTTCAGTGCCATCAATTGTACACCTTTAGTAAGCCTATAAAGGTTTCCCTGTTAAATTCGAATTCCAGCCTCCTGATGATGTCACATCGAGGCTTTACAGCTGACCAATCAACAACCTCGCTGCTTAACGAGACGAAAATTCTAAAATTTATTTCTTTACAACAAATTCTTATTTTTCATCCTTCACTTTTCACTTTTTAGCTCATTCAGGAAATGCATACTTAGTTTAACTATTAAAAATACACCACAGCTCTGTTGAAGTCTCGATGCTGATTGGTTGATAGTTTTTTTGTAACAGCAGCTCTGACAGTAGTGTAGCTACACAGCGTATATTAACATTAACACGCTTGTTCTCGTTATCGTATCTATAGTAACGTCTCATTTACAGCGACTCATACGCCAGACGCTCTAGTAATAATAAACAGATTTTAAAAAATCATTAATATGGTGACGTTTTCTTGAAGTAACGGATGTTTACTTAAACATTTATGGAAGGAGTCTCCAGTGCCAGCGCCTCGTACGTTTTCTGGTTTCTCGGTAACATGACAAGCTGCGTAAATTTTATCAACTTCAAGAGAGAGAGAAAGAAAGAGAGGCAGGTGAGGGAACGAGTTTATAGCTGCTATAACGTAAGTGAGAACAGGAACTAACTTCGTAAACGTTCCACAACTTTAAAACGTAGCTATAAACGGTTAAAAAGTGTGACGTGTGTTTGTTTTTGTGTAATGAATGAAAAATTGTAAACGTTGGTGAATTGTTGTGGTATAAGAGGAATAAAACACTTGAGCACACTTGACAATGGTATCAGTAACTGATTATTTTCCTATAACAGCACCCCATTAAGTGTTTTATTCCTTCCTTATCGTGTTTTACAACAATCTCAGATATTAACTATTTGATTTCAGACAGGAAGTAACTCTCGACTCACTTCCTGTCTTTAGGTGATCACATTAGAAGGCTGGGTGGACATCATGTACTATGTCATGGATGCGCACTCCTTTTACAACTTCATCTATTTCATCTTCCTCATCATCGTAAGTACGCGCAACTCGTGAGCGCGAAAACTGGGCGTGGCGTTTCTGATACTTCACTCGCTTTACTTTTCACACAAACACATTTCTAAAGACTTTTCATTTTACACACCCAGTTTTACAGTCTTCACTCTGTAAATATAAACATTTCTGATTAGCTTCACTGTAGCTACAAAAACACACTGGCGCTGAAATAAAAAGCTCTGCTGCAATAATTAGCCAAAATATTATCGTTGAAGTGAGAGCTGGTACAATTGTAAGGTTTTTTTTTGCTTTGAGTTAAATTAAAGACTTCACACTTCCTACATAACATCATACAAACGCTTGCATCTTTTTAGAGCCGTTTTCTTTACTGACGTTTCGCTAAATTTGGTCTTTGTTTTATCCGAAAGTTTGTAAAAATAATTTCCGTGTTGTCTTTTCTGTTCTTTTCTTTTATCTGCACAAAGTTTAGCAACTGTGAGACTTTATTCTTGAAATATTATGAATATATTATGAATTAATTCTCAAAATATTACCTTTGTGACTTTTTAAATTTAAAATTGTGGGTTTTTTGTTTTAAATTGTAACATTTTTAGAAAAGCTTCAAATATTAACAGTTAATTCTCAAAATATTTGCTTTTATTTTTGCAACTTTACGATTATCATCCTCAGAATATTACCACATTTTTCTTTAAAAAAAACTTGAAATATTATGAATTTATTCTCAAAATGTTACTATTGTGACTTTCTATGAATTTATTTATTTACTTTAAAAAAAAAGTGTTCTTTTTTAACTGTCATACTTTTATAAAAATTCTAATCTCAAAATATTTGCATTTATTCTTGTAACTTACAATATTATGAATTTATTCTCAAATTATTACCACTATGACTTTCTATGACTTTATTATTATTTTTCTTTTTTAATTTAATTTTGGGCTTTTTTTTTTTCTTTTTTTTTTTGCTGTCATACTTTTGTAAACACTTCTTGAAATATTATGATCTCAAAATATTATTATCTAACATTCATTCTTGACTCTTTAATGTAACTTTAATACTTTAACCTTGAAATATTGCAGTTTTTATTCTCAAAATCACGTTTTTCTAGCAACTTTGAAACTTTATCCTTGAAATATTATGAATTTATTCCTGAAATATTAGCTGCAACTGTAAACTGTAATACTTTTGTAAAGTCTTCCTGAAATATTAACATTTTAATCTCAAATATAAATATTAGCATTTATTCTTGTAACTTTGATACTTAATCCTGGAAATATTACATATTTGTTCTCAGAATATTAGCTTTTTTTAATTGTGGGGTTTATTTTGTTTATCTGTTTACTTGCTTTTCTAACTGTCATACTTTTTTAAAAGGCTTCATGAAACAGTATGATTTTATTCTTGAAATATTAACACTTTATTCTAGTAACATTGATCCTTTATTATTGAATTTTTTGCATTTTATTATTTTGATTTATTGTAATTTTTTTTTATTGCTGTATATTTGTACAGGTTCATGCCTTAGTTCTTCGAGCAATTTCTAACACAAGCCTTTTCTCTTATCGTAACAAACTTAATCTTACGTTTTGTTTTTTTATGATTTGCTGTAGGTGGGCTCCTTCTTCATGATCAATCTGTGCCTGGTGGTCATCGCCACGCAGTTCTCGGAAACCAAGCAGCGTGAGAACCAGCTGATGCGTGAGCAGCGAGCTCGCTTCCGGAGCAACGAGTCCACGCTGACTAGCTTGGCTGAGCCTGGCTCGTGCTACGAAGAACTTCTGAACTACCTTGGCCATCTTTTACGCAAGTTTTATCGCCACGTTATTCATTTTTATAACGACGTGTGGCGCAAGAGCAAGAGCGCTAACCTCGGTGAGTCCGCCACTGTGGGCGGAGTCAACGGACACTGGAGCAATAAGGAGGGGATTGAGCTGACACGACACCTCTTTCATCATCATCATCATCACCATCATCATCAGCAGCAGCAGCAGCATCGCGTGGGAAATGGCACGGACGTCCCAGAAATGAAGGCGGTGCTTCTGAGCGGAGATAAATGCCTTCCAAAATACGCTTCCTCATTCCCCCTGACCGTGCACAGCCTCAAGGGTATCGGTGTGAACTACCCCACCATCCTGCCCCTGGCCTTCTTCACACACTCACGTGTTCACCCCAACTGCCCCAGTGCCCTCAAGACCAGCGCACGCATCCAGAGCACCAACAAAACGCAGCATGGTGAGAACACACACGCACACACACACACACACACACACTTCAAAAACAAGAAAACATCATGTGGCGCAACCACACACTAACGAAAAATATTATAGTTTAAAGTTATTCATGTGTATAAATTTTTATTTTTAGTCTTTGCACCTGCAAAAAACATTGTTCTTTCCTGTTTAAATACATTTTTTGGAATGCTTCATGAATGTTGCACACATTTAACATCCAATTTTTTATTTTAATAAAGATTTTCAAAAAAACATGTAACGTGTTTCTTGGTCACTGCGTAATTCCATGTGTGTTATTTTATTTATTTATTTATTTTAAATTTTTTTTATATAAGTTTTTTATTTAAATATTAAAAATGAGGATCTTTTGACTCATAATGTGTCTATATAGATATATGTTTTCAAAATATTACCACTTTCTCTTCTAACTTATGACTTTATTCTTGAAATATTATGATTTTATTCCCAAGAGATTTGTTTCTTGTAATTTTTTCCTAACATTTTCGGCCAGTCTCAACTCCACCTCCTAATGTATACAGTGTGTAAATAGATAGATAGATAGATAAATAAACACACATATGTATTTGTCAGATGTAAGCATAGTGGAAACAGAGAATAGCGGAATCTCTGCACTAATTAAACAGCGTCTGTAATAATTAAATAAGCGTCTGTTTCTCCTGGGTTTTGAAGAGTAACGAAGATTTCCTCTGCTCTAATAATTCTAAATTAAATCCAAACAGAAGTGAATATACAGAGCTTCTTAAGCACAGAGATGTTCCACGCTAATCCTTTTTGTTGCCCGGGAATTTTGCAGGCCTGGTTAACCACGTTAACCGCGTCAGACTTTACACTGAGGTGCCAATTATTTCTGTCACAGATTGGACTAACGAGCCTTAAATATCTACAAATAGCTCTGTAAATAAACACAAAAAATTTGTTATTAGTGCAAAATCTGGGAATATTCCAACTCTACACAATCATGCGGTAAGGGTTCGGAAAAGAAAACATCGGCAAAAGCGTTTAAATACGAGTTTCATATATTTGAATTATTTACACGTCCACTCTGAAAGTGTCTACTTTTCCCTGGGAGACCTAATTTCCATAAAAATTAGTATTTTGGAAATTTTTAATTTTCTGATTTTATTTTATTTTTTTTATTTAAAACCATAATCTGTAATTTTACATTTTTTAAAAGGCAAATCTTACCACTAGCAAGTTCAAAATAATTATTAAATAATTAGAAATAATATTAAATAACCTAAAGAAAAAAGCATTATATTTAATTACAAAAATCGAATAATCGAAGAATTTTTACATTTTTTTAAAACAGACGTTTACGTTAATTTGACCAAGAATAATGTTTAATATTGCGATTAGATTTATCTACAGATGTCTTAACCATTTTATGCATAAATTATTTGTGTAATAAACACATCAAGATTCTTTAGATTTTTTTTTTTTTTGCTTAAAATTAAGTTTTTTTTATTTTTCTAAATAGGAAATTTGTATTTCTAAAAAGAAAACAGATTCTAAATGTGTAGGAGCAAAACTAGCTAAATCTGAAATAAGATCTCAGATCTAAAATATTTCATGTTGACGACTGAAAAGACAGAAGATATCATTTGTGTGTGTGTGTGTGTGTGTGTGTGCAGGTGTGTACCCGGGTGTGTGTTCGAGTGTGTGTACAGAAGCTGGCAGCAGACCGGCACCGTGCGAGCTTCCCACATGCCCGGTTTCTGCCCGTGAGGCCGACACACTCAGCTCCAACTCTGTCTGTGACTCAGACTCGGAGAAAGAGAGCGACCCGGAGGTGAAAAAACCGAGCTGGGAATCCGAGAGGAATTTCAGCGAGAAGCCGAAGAGGGAAAACTTCCTCGGAGTGTGTGTGCGGTGTGTGAGAGCCGTGCTGAGGAGGATCGTGGACAGCAAGTACTTCAACAGAGGCATCATGATCGCAATCCTCATCAATACTCTCAGTATGGGAGTGGAGTACCATGAACAGGTGACACACACACACTGACACACACACACACACACACATTACATCATTTATACACAATATGTGAGGAATAATCCACTCGGTCTCATGCATGTCCTCAAGTGTTTTATTCCTCGTATACCACAACACTAAGAATATTTTATTTACTAAAGAACGAAACATTGTACTTTTTATCCATTTATAGTTACATTTTATGTTGTGGAACAAGTTCTCACTTACGTTATAGCAGCTATAAACACTCTTTCCCTCACTAGTCTCTCTCTTGAAGTTAATAAGACAAAAAAAACGCAGCTTGTCTTGTTACTGAATTGTTCACACACAAAATGGCTTCCACTCTCTAATCTTATAGAATAGCACTTGATCCAGCACATTGAATTATTCGCCATTTTATTATTTTTTTTATATATATAAATTGTGCTTACAGCTTAGGAAAGACTTGAGGTACTAAATCATGGTCATGAAATCGTGATGTGAGCAGCATGCAGGAGATTTAATTATGCTTTTAATTCTTTATTGTGATTTGTCAAATTGACCTGCTTTTGTTTTAAATCCAGCTGAAAGGTTTTAAACGGCTAGCTAATATTTCCTCGCATCCTGATAATCGAATTTGTCCAGACAGGGGCTTGAAAATTTCCGATACCTTATATTCAATTACGATATTTTTTCATCTAATACAAATTTATTATCGTAACCTGCTGATTATAGTTAGAGTTACATTTCAACACTTGAAAATTCCTGTAACAAAAACATGTGGTTGTTTTGTGACATTCCTCCGTCCTCTCAACTGACATCCTCGACTTTCCTGCTATAGTCGAAGGAGTGTTTTGCTCGCTCCCAGAACGTAATATCGTAATTAACAATTCTCACTTATGAAACCCAAATAGAATAAATTACTATGCATGCGTATGATTTGATGCGAGGATGTAGCGTATGATAGCTAACTAGATAGCTAATAAATGCTAGTTTTGGTGCCAGTTGCTGAATCCAAACATGTTCGCACAAAGACAAACATGATGGTAGCTAAATTTCTCTTGCGAAAGTCAGAAAGGTGATCAGTAAACTGTTAACTTACCTGCTGGTATTTCCTAGTTTCTGTTTTCGTGTTTTCTTCATGCAGTCGAAAAGTTTGCCACTGACTTCGCAACTACGAGGTTGTTTCACTTTTACGTGAAAATAAAACCAGACTCTGTCTTCTGCGACATGTTTACGTGTTTTCGCTTTTTGCTTTATGTTGTAAATTTTGTCGAAAGTAGCCACCAGATTTTTCAAGATTTTTCAGTACGCCATGATACCGAAATATTTCTTTTTCAGCTCAAGACACAATCCGTGTTGTCTTTGAGCCAATTCCACTTCGTCATAGCGACTGAACTCACTTGTGTCTTGTAAGAACCTAAAATTAATTCATTCACCTTTTTAGTGTTTGTGCAGCACTTTATTTTTTTTATTTTTTCTCTTCAGTACAGTCTGCTTCACCCTTTTTTTTTTTTTTTTTGGAGTTCCAAAGCAGCTTGATAAAGGCCAGACCCTTAATGAGCAAGTGGAAAGAGTCAGTGGCAAGGAAAAATTACCGAGAGTGAGGAAGAGGCCTGGAGACGAGCCAAGACCTTTTCAGCATGGCATCGTGAAGTTTCAGCTAGAGGACTTGTGGAGTAAATGAAACAAAAGTATTTATACACATCGCATGACTTACTGCCAATTTAATGTATATATTTACATACTCTGAGTATACAGTCATTTATCAGGAGTGTGTGGGGGTGTTATCGTTTCTATAGCAACGGATCGTTCGTGGTGGACGTAGCTTTCCTTCCATAACATTTACGGAAGGAGTCTCCAGTGTCAGCAGTAAAGTCGAGGCAGAAACGTTTAAACTTTTGCGGTTTCTAAACAAATAATAATCAGTTTGTTGATTATTTTTCTGTAGCAGCACATCCCCAAGTGTTTTATTCCTTACCTACTGCCTGTTTTTTTTTTTTCTTCTCAGTGAATCCTTTCATTTAGACTTGTGTACAATTCCTGTCACACGGTTATTCCTCACGGTGTACGCTCTTCCTGTCTGCATCGCGCTGGATTTTGTCATCTACGTCACGCTTGGCTAATACGCTCCAGACGTGTTTCGAATGATCTCCCCGCGTTCTTGTTTTGGTTTTTTTTCTTTCTTGCGCTACCGTGACTCGCGCTCCTGTGCTTCAGTCTCGCCTTTTGTGGCGGCTGCTTGGATTTTCCCATATCACTCTTTTGTCAGAGGTACAGGTGTGTGTCGATAAGGTGTGTGTAGATTTACGTAACATCGAACCCCAATTGTTCGGCTTTGGACTGTGTGTATATAAGATAGTCGATTACAGATTATTTATTTCAGTTACACACCAATTTAGTGAAAGAAAGCAATTCCAAAACAAATCCATAAATGAAGATGAATAAAACCAGCCATTCAATGAGGACAAAAGTAATGGCGCCCTGTAAAAGGACGAGGAGTTATTGTGGTAGCTGATGCGCTGCAATGGCTGAGCTGCATTATTGGAAAATTTAGCGCACACTGAGCTTTCACCGTTTAGTCATTTTCAGCTCTCTGTGAGCGTTAATGAAGTTTTGTGGGCGTGGCTAAATGTAAATGTGCCTTGAACATGCTTGATAACTTATGTCTGTATGTGTTTTTTACCATACTCCTACTTTATGTGTATTTTTATGCTTTTTAGGACGCAATTAGAGTTACATGGCTTATAAAATAACCTTAATTTCTCCTTTTCTCAGTAATGCAGTAACGCATTTTTTTTTCTTTTGTTTTCATAGCCATCCTGTCATTACACAAAACAAGGCATTACCAAGGAATAAATATTACCAATGATCAGGAACGTTTCACACTCTACAAGCCAACCAATCATGAGTCTTCGTGTCAACACACTGTTCATGTTTCACTGATACAAGGTCTTTGTATATTTCTACGCTCATACTATTTTTATGTTAGTGAATGTCTGCGCACAGGTTAATTGGAGTCAGACCCTGTCCTATAAACACACACACACACACACACACACACACATACACACACACAGAGAGAGACTGGTGAGTGATCTCCAGAAAGATCAGTTCATGTGACCCCTGTTCCATTTAGAGCAAACTGTAGAGGACATGATGGACGTCAAGGCATCACGGTTTTGCAGCCTGAACAAATAATTAACGTGAAATTTTATCTAAAACTATTAAAGGAAAATGTCACGTAGCGTTCCGTCAACTAAAGGCTAATAAACATTTGATGATCAACAAGATAATGACTCAAAACACACACCAACAGCAATCGATTTATAGTTTGAAAAAAAGCATTTTGTGTTTTATAATGACCAAGTCAGAGTCCAGCCCAGTAAAGCTACTGCAGCATGACCTCAGGAGGCCTGTACATGCAAGAAATCCCAAAAACATGAAATATTGAACTAAAATCCTGTAATATCAAGCAATGGTCTAAAATTCCTCCTCCATTTTGGGCAAGAATTATCAGCAGGTCCTGGAAACATCTGCTGGATTATTTTTGCTGCTAAAAAAAAGTTCTATCAGTTAATAAATAAAAGAGTTCAGATACTTTTTTTTCCCTCTGAGGCTATGAATTATGAATCAGTGTGATTAATAAAAGTACTATTGTACTGTTTCTGTATGACTTAATTAATTAATATTATATCTGGAACCAATTCAGATATTTCTAAATTAACAAAAAAAATGTGGGAAAGAAAAGGAGAAAAGAGTTTTCTTGATAAGTCAAAACATAAGTGGGTAAAAGCACAAAATTATATTTTGTACATTTTGTTCAAAAATATATAAATGGAACATTTTAAATGTATTCTACATTGATCTAGTGTAGATGTGGGCGTGGCTAAGTGCAGAACATGACCTACAGAGCAGTCTAGTGAAAGTTAGACATGGGAGTAAGGTTCTTACACACACACACACACACACACACACACATTCTGAAGTGTTTTATTCCTCTTACACCACAGCAGTTTTCCAATATGAATAAACAGTACTTCATACTTTGTATCCATTTATAGTTACATTTAATGTCGTGGAACTTTCGTGACTTACGTTACAGCAGCTATAAACAGTCGTTCCTTCACCAGCCTCTCTCGAAGCGAATAAGACACAAAATTAACGCAGCTTATCTCTTTTTTTTTGCTACCGAGAAACCACCGAAGCGTAAACCCCTCTGTCCTGATGATGTTGGAAAACTGACACTGGAGACTCCTTCCACAAATGTTAAATACTTTCAGAAAACATCACCATATCAAAAAATTTTTTAATCCGTGCAAAGTCCCTGTGAACGAGCTGTTACTATAGAAACGATAACGTATTAGAACGAGCGCATTAATATAAATATAAACCTGTCATATGCAGCTGCACTACTGTCAGAGCTGCTGTTATAGAAAATGAATCAATACACCATTCTGACCAATCAGAATCCAGAACTCAGCAGCGCCGTGGTACATTCGTTACGCCTTCAGCTGAATATTAGTTCGAATTTGACTAAATCAAGTTTAATGGATTCACTGTCAACTAAATAAAACCATAATTCATAATTGTGATTCATAATTGTGTGCGTGTGTGTGTGTGTGTGTGTGTGCGTATGTGTGTGTGCACTAAATATGTTTTGCTCGAGGCCGGAGCTCATTCACACCCTCTTTCTCTGGGAAAATGATTATTTGCATTACACTAGACGGCTGTAATAACGGGTCAGCGTGCGCTTTGTGAAGCAGCGGAGAAAAACATGAATGAGGTGTCAGGCTGGAAAAGTGTGTGTGTGTGTGTGTGTGTGTGTGTGTCAGGTGAGTCTGCTGATGTAAGGTTAGCATGTGTCATTCCCTCATATGCATATCAATGATTTTGGTTTATTAATATGTAAGCGTTGCGTGGTGAGATAAATGAACATAAGGCTTGCTGTCCCTTTTGTTCCCCGCTTTCCTTATTTGGTCATGGTTTCCTGTCCTTGTTCACCTGATTGGTTCAACCTGTTCCTGTATCGAAGCATGTTCCTGGTTCTGGCTCCTCCTCGTTATCGTTTCTATAGTAACGTGATCAACATCAGGCTGGTGTGATGAAGAGGAGGTGCTGTTACCAGACTGAAGCTGATTATTTTCCTTCAGCAGCGCGCCCCGTAGTGTGTTACTCCTCTTATAACACAGCCATTGACTAACGATTACAGTTTTTTAGTAAATGGCGTGTTTGGAGTGTGTCCCGGTGCTTCTCACACACAGATTTGTGTGTACGGTGTGTGTGTACGGCGTGTGTGTACGGTGTGTGTGTACGGCGTGTGTGCGCAGGCGTCGTTAGATGAGTGTGTGGGTTTGTGGGTTTATGGGTTTGTGTAGTTGTGGGTTTGATTTTGTTAGCTGTGTTCTGTTTCCTGACTGCGGCTCTGCTCTGGACTGTAATGACGATTACAGGAAAAGCTCCAATAAAACCCGAACCTCTCTCCCAAGTGCTCTGTGTTACATCACGCTTTATTTCTGTTCTCCGTAACATGCCAATCCATCCATCCATCCCTCTATCCATCCCTCTATCTATTAATTAGTTAATTCGTTCATTCATTCATTCATTCATTCATTCATCCATCCATCCATTCCTCTTTGTATTTATATATCCATCCGTCTATGTATTTATCCATCTATCCATCCATCCCTCTATCTATCTATTCATTCATTCATTCATCCATCCATCACTCTATCTATCTATCTATCTATCTATCCATTCATTCATTCATTCATCCATCCATCCCTCTATCTATCTATCCATTCATTCATTTGTTCATTCATTCATTCATCCATCCATTCCTCTATGTATTTATATATCCATCCGTCTATGTATTTATCCATGTATCCCTCTGTCTATCTATCTATCTATCTATCCATTCATTCATTCATTCATTCATTCCTCTATGTATTTATACATCCATCCAACAATCCATCCATCCATCTTTGTATTTATCCATTCATTCATTCATCCATTCATTCATCCATCCATTCCTCTACCTATCTATCTATCTATCTATCTATCTATCTATCTATCTATCTATCTATCTATTCATTCATTCATCCATCCATCCATTCCTCTATGTATTTATACATCCATCCATCTATGTATTTATCCATCTATCCATCCATCCCTCTATCTATTCATTCATTCATTCATCCATTCATTCATCCATCCATTCCTCTACCTATCTATCTATCTATCTATTCATTCATTCATCCATCCATCCATCCATCCATCCATTCCTCTATGTATTTATACATCCATCCATCTATGTATTTATCCATCTATCCATCCATCCCTCTATCTATTCATTCATTCATTCATTCATAAATCCATCCATTCCTCTATGTATTTATACATCCATCCATCCAACAATCCATCCATCCATCCATCTTTGTATTTATCCATCCATCCATCCATTCATTCATCCATCAATCCATCCATTCGTCTATGTATTTATACATCCCTCCATCCAACAATCCATCCATCCATCCATTCATCCATTCCTCTATGTATTTATACATCTATCCATCTCTCTATGTATTTATCCATCCATCCCTTTATGTATTTATCCATCCATCCATGTATTTATCCATCCATTCATCCATCCATCCATCCATCCATCCAATCATTCATCGATCCATTCATCTGTCTATTTATCCATCCATTCATCCATCTATCCATTATCTATTTATACACCCATCCATCCATCCATCTGTCCCCCTGTCTAATCTTCCCTCTATCTATCTGCCTATCCATGCAACCACACAACCTGCCATCTATCTACCGTATCAATATGTTCATCCATCCATTCCCCATCTGTCCATCCATCTGTCCATCCATTTGTCCATCTATGTATTTGTGTGTTTTTGTGCTTGTAGCTGAATTAGTAAATATAAAATTAATAAATCTCATTATGAAAGTCTCTCAATTCTTTCGTGTTCTTTCTCCCGTCTCTTGTGTTTTCTCTTCCTTTTTTCCCTCGTGTGTGTGTGTGTGTGTGTGTGTTCTGCAGCCTGCTGAGTTGACAGATGTGCTGGAGATCAGTAATATCGTCTTCACCAGCCTCTTTGCCCTGGAGATGGTGCTGAAGCTGCTGGCCTGCGGTCCACTCGGCTACATCAGCAACCCCTACAACATCTTCGACTTGATCATCGTCATCATCAGGCACGCTTTTCACTTTTCGCTTTTCGCTTTTCTTCCCTCTTTACTTCCTCTCGTATCCGTGCAGGGTAATCGCTGATTAAACTCATGAGCGTGCTGTTATTCTTCTGTTTAATACACAAATTTTCATTACATATTGTATCATCACATGTGAGAAATTTTAGCCCCAGAACCTGCTAGCTACCAAATAATTAGCTGAGACTACAATAAAATATAAATCGAGCCTAAACTGAGAATAAAACTACACATGTCGATTTTTTGTCATACTTTTTGTCTATTTATAGTTACATTTAAAGTGATGGAACATCACCCCAAAGTTTTAACTGACTGTTTGACCCTTTTGTATCCACTCCCTGCAGTGTGTGGGAGCTCATCGGACAGGCGGATGGAGGTTTATCCGTCCTGCGCACCTTCCGTCTCCTCAGGGTCCTAAAGTTGGTCCGCTTCCTGCCAGCTCTGCGCAGGCAACTCGTGGTCCTGATGAAGACCATGGACAACGTGGCCACCTTCTGCATGCTGCTCATGCTCTTCATCTTCATCTTCAGGTGTGTGTGTGTGAGGTTGGGTTTAAGTGACAGTGGAAACTGACGACCATCAAACACTGATCTCAGTACTGATCTATCTATCTATCTATCTATCTATCTATCTATCTATCTGCCTGTCTGTTTTTCTGACTATCTATCTGTGTGTGTGTGTGTGTGATCATAACTTTATAAAGCCTGTTGTGTTTGTGTCCTTGACAGATTGTCAGAAAGAACATCTTTAGATGTTCTCTAACACACACTGTGTGTGCTCTCTCTCTCTCTCTCTCTCTCTCTCTCTCTCGCTCTCTCGCTGAAGCGTTATAAACATCACTCCTTGAATAAATGCTGAAGGAAAGTGGCTTTTGTGCTCACTAATCTTATTTCGTCAGATTAATCCACTTTAGTTGATCATATCCAGTGTTAATGTGTGTTTATAATAATCTGATTTGTACAGTTTATTTATTTACTCCTAGTGAGAAAGTGTGTATTAGCGGTGTAACACAGCAGTGTGACAGGATCACTATCTGTATCTGTGTTTAAACTCGAGGTGGGCGTGGCCTAAACCGAAAGGCTGTTATTCGTATCTGTATTTCAGTGTGTTTGGGGTTTTACTCAACGCTCAATTCTGATCCATATTTCTGGACTAAACAACAACATTAAACATTTAGAAAGTAGAAAAGGAGTTTGGTTTGGAAACCATGGTCAGAAAACACACAGCTTTTAAAAATCATTTATAGCTTACAGCAAACTTCTCACCACTACCTGATTTTTCAGTCTGAAACAGATTGAAATAAAGGAATGAAATAAGCCCCGCCCCCTGGTCGAACCGACATGGCGGTGAAGCGCTGATGTCTAAGACCAACTCCTAATTTTTTTTTTTTTTTTTAAATACACTTTTGAAGCAGCATTTTATTTTCTGCTGTCATTAATTGACAGTGAAAGCTAGTGTATAATGATCTTCAAATTCAGACGTGCGTGTGTGTGTGTGTGTGTGTGTGTGATGGTGAATCTCTGAATCTTTAATAGTATAAAATGAAAATTCCAACAATTTACTCATACATAATTAAAACTTTTGTAGATTTTGCAGTGTGCCGTACAGTTTCATTTCGAGGATTAATCCATGCTTCCTCCCTCTCTCTCTCTCTCTCTCTCTCTCTCGCTCTCTGTCTCTCTCTCTTTCCGTTTCTCTGCAGTATCCTGGGCATGCATCTGTTCGGGTGTAAGTTCACGCTGCGTCTGGAGAACGGGGACACTATCTCGGACAGGAAGAACTTCGACTCGCTCCTTTGGGCCATCGTCACCGTGTTCCAGGTCGGCGTCACGTCCACTCGCTGTTCCCTCAGGGTGTTAGAGACGTGAGCACACTGGGACTGGGACAGTTAGAGAACTTCTAGAAAGTTCTCTCAGTCAGGTTTCATGAACACATTTAAAATGGCAGCTTCATCTATAAGAATTTCTTCTCAGCTGTCAGTGTTCAATAATAGAAAGACTCTGTATCAATGTGTGTGTGTGCGTGTGTGTGTATTGCGTGTGTGTGTATGTTTTAAAGGCAACTCATCCGTAAAGCTTACACACCATTTTAGCTGATCATTTTCATACACGTCATCAGCAGCGATGGAGAACGCGTCACAGAAATATATGCAGTATATGACTTTTTTTCACAGTACTTTTTATCCATCTATAGTTATATTTAAAGTTCTCGAAAAAGTTATCACTTAGATCGTGTTCTGTAAACTTTCCCTCACCAGCCTGTCTTTTTTCTCTCTCTTGAGGAAAAAAAAAAACACGCAGCTTGACATGTTGAAGAAGTGCTGGAAAAATAACCGTTACAAAGCGCTGAAACTGGAGACTCCTTCTTTAAATGTTACATAAACTTTTTACTTTACTGTTTAAAATGTCATCATTTCATCAATTACACATTTTTCTTTGTGGGTGGAGCATCTGTCAACCTCTTCCAGTACAAGATGAATCTACAATTCAGAAATTAGAATTGAATTTACACGAAACAAAGGTAATGGCAAGACTTCGCGGTGTGTGCATGTGTGCATGCGCTTTATATGAACAGGAAGTGATGATAATCGCAGTAGTGTGATAAATATAATAGTAATAGTGGAAGTGTTGTAGTGTTCGGTGTAGGGCGCCCTCTGCAGGCTCGGAGGTGTAACATCTGCTCCAGATGTTCCAGATGTTCCAGTGTTACACCGATTGTTATCCTAAATTTGTCGAAAAACACTTACAGCATCAAAACCCAGACCAGGCGTCATCATCTATGTGCAATATTGCTCACTTGATGAGGTCACTGGGGGGTGACGCTCGCGTAGACGCTGCTATAGGTCTGTATTAATTCAGGCTCCGAGGGACAACATGGAGGTCAGGGTTTCTGCTGCACTTTAATTTCCCTAATCTCTCTCTGTGGATTGGTTTTGTGTGTGTGTGTGTGTGTGTGTGTTAGCAAAATACACAAAGTAAGCAGAACATACTGTTCTTCTCAGCCTAAACCTGGCTGGACAGGAAGCTACGAGCAAATAAATATGTAACAACACATAGGGAAAAAAATCTGAAGACCATTTTGGCTAAATATTTAACGAGCGAGGAACAGGAAGATGTTTCTCGATGTGAGGATGAAGGTGAAGTTAAACAGACGAAGACAACAGACAGACTCTTCGCTTCTTCTATAAACAAATATTTCAGTGCTGTGTGGAGTAAAACAGGCAGTAGTGTGTACGTGTATGTGTGTGTGTCTCTGTGTGTGTGTGTGTGTGAGAGAGAGAGAGAGAGAGAGAGAGACGCTGTATATCCGTCGTTCCATATCTCTGCAAGAATCTTGATGTTGTACGGTGAGCTGTTTGTTTATTTATTTATTTATTTGTTTGTTTTCGAGCTTGGTTATCACGCAGAATTGAAAAATATTTCAATAGTCCTGTCAGGAATGTTGAAGAAATGTTACAGTAAGCGTATTGTTTAAACGGATTGATTTGCATATTTTTAAATCTGTTTAAACTGTTCTCGAGTGAAATTCAGTAATAAATGAGAATTAGGCTCCGCCCACATGTATACAGATGTTTTTTCAAAACATTTTTTTTTTCCTGTGCGTTTTCTCATCCACCAGATTTGTTTGTCTTTTATTGCCATCATGTTACCCTTGATAAGGAATCAGTAGATGAACCAGCGATAGGATAACTCTGAAAGTGTTAGCGTTATATCTGAGTATATAAATGGCGTTTTTGAGATTAAATTTTTTTTCCGAAGATGCCCGAAGAAGTTGGAGAAGTGTTCAAACTTTCCCGGGTAAACGAGACGAGCCTGATCTGCCTGATGGTAGAGTTAAGCACAGTGTTTTTTTCTTTTGTTTTTTTACGTTTTCGCCCATATCTCGTGAACAGTATATTAAGACCACCATCAGCCAATCAACTTTCAGCAGATATTTCAAGCGGTTCTCATTGAGCTACCGTGTAGTACCGTGTATTACCGTGTACAGTATTCTGTATGAGATAAGATAATGTTTACATTAAACTTTCTTCAGCATTTTGTGTAACTTGGTGAGAACTAGCTACTGCAGGTGCTTCTTGCAAAAAGTGCTTGGACCCCGCAGATCGCTGCTTGTTTCTTACTATTTCTGTTATTTTTTCCTGTTTTCTGCACTTTGAGCTGAACTTTAGTGTATGAGGTGCTACATAAATAAAGATTATTATTACTATTATTACACAATATATAACTACATATTATTAAAAAGAATAAATAATACTTGGATGTCATGAAAACCTGAAAAAAAAAAAACCTAGAAGAAGGAAAACCGAATGGGTTCCAGGAGGAAAACAGGAAGCAGAGAGGAGACGGGTGAATAATAAAAAACTCAGGAGCGCTCTAACAAAATACAGATGCAGTAAGTGTCATCTGACTGCGGAGACAACGAAAGAAAAGAAAGAAAAGGAAACAAAAGGAAAAAAAAACTGCACTTCCTGACAAAATGTCCAAAATTGAATAATTTAAGAGCCTTTTAAATGTCACAGGTTCCTCTGCTTCACTCTTATTAAACGTTGCCTGAGAGGAGCTAGCGACACGATCTACTGCGCTTCAACAGTAAAAAATAAAGAAGAGAATAAAGAAAAGAGGAAGTGAGGGATGAGTGAAGAAATGTAATTTGGGGGCTGACAGAGTAATTAGTGGCAGATGTGAACTGAGAGAGCAGCAATGATTAGGAGAGCAGTTCCTCTTACGGCACAGCGTTTCCTTTACTTCTACTGTCAAAAAACAACTCTGTCTGTCTGTCTGTCTCACCCTCTGTCTGTCTGTCTCACTCTCTCTGTCTCACTCTCTCTGTCTGTCTCACCCTCTGTCTGTCTGTCTGTCTCACTCTCTCTGTCTGTCTCACTCTCTGTCTATCTCTCGCTGTCTCTGTCTCACTCTATCTGTCTCACTTTCTCTGTCTGTCTCACCCTCTGTCTCTCTGTCTGTCTGTCTCACTCTCTCTGTCTCACTCTCTCTGTCTCACTCTCTGTCTGTCTCACTCTCTGTCTCACTCTATCTATCTCACTTTCTCTGTCTGTCTCACTCTCTCTTCCTGTCTCACCCTCTGTCTGTCTGTCTGTCTCACTCTCTCTGTCTCACTCTCTCTGTCTGTCTCACTCTCTGTCTATCTCTCGCTGTCTCTGTCTCACTCCATCTGTCTCACTCTCTCTGTCTGTCTGTCTCTCTCTTTCTGTCTCTCTGTCTCACTCTCTTTGTCTGTCTGTCTCACTCTCTCTTTCTGTCTCTCTCTGTCTGTCTGTCTCACTTTTTTCTCTCTCTCTCTCAATCTGTCTGTGTCTCTATGTGTCTCTTTTTCTATTTGCCTCTCTTTCTCTTTATCTCTTTCTTTTTGTCTCACTCTCTTTCTCTCTGTCTTTCTCTCTCTTTCTCCCCCTCTCTTTATGTCTATGTATCTCTTTCTCTCTGTCTCTGTCTCACCCTGTTTCTATCTTTCTCCATCGTTGTGTTCTTTCTCAGTGCCTCTCTCTCTGTCTGTATCTCTTTCTCTTTGTATCTTTCTGTCTCTCTCTCTCTTTCTGTCTCTTGCTCTCTCTTTTACTGTGTCTCTCTTTCTGGCTTAAACTCTTTCTCTCTATTTCTCAGTGTCTCTGTCTGTCTTTCTGTCTCTCCTTGTATCTCTCACTTTCTCCCTTTCTTTATCTTTCTGTCTTTCCCATTCACTTTCTCACTTTCTGTCTCTCACTATCTCTAAATCTTCTTGTCTCCCTCTCTCTTTATCTCACACACACACACACACACACACATACACACACACACACACATTTTGGAGTTATAAATGGCATAAAGTAAAGCACTCTATTCTCGAACTAATTCAATGATGCCACAGAACATTTTTAAAAAATGTGAAAAAGTTAAAAGGCTCCACTGTAATGTCTCTTTCTCTCTCTCTCTCTCTCTCTCTCTCTCTCTCTCTCTCACTCTATCCTCACTTTTCAGATACTAACACAGGAGGACTGGAATGTGGTGTTGTATAACGGCATGGCCTCCACATCTCCGTGGGCGGCGCTTTACTTCGTTGCTCTCATGACCTTCGGTAATTACGTCCTCTTCAACCTGCTGGTGGCCATTTTGGTGGAAGGTTTCCAGGCTGAGGTAAGAGGTCAAAGGTCATGCAACTGCTGTCACAACTCAACACACATTATGATTTCATGACCTTGTCGGACACAAACAGCTAAAATGCAGAATAGCAGGATGTGCTGGATCAAGTGCTATTCTATGTGCTGCTGAATAATGAGTGTGGAAGCCATTTTGTTGAAGTGAACCAGTAATTTATGTGATAAGTACAACTAGAAATATTCATGCAGCAACATACTCGATTTATTTCAATAATCATCTTCTCATCTGACAGCGAAGAAACAAACGCAGTTTCCTTCTTCAGTCCGTATTTTCTATCCCTGATATTTTGGTGGTTTAAAGGTGCTTGTGTTTATTGGGGGAAAAAACCCATCTCAAACGCTTCTACTCAAGAAAAATCTGACAAGAGGAACGAAGAACATGCAGGTGATTTTAATAATCCGAATGTGGAGCTCAGAAAATCATCATAAGGAAGCGTGGAACCCGACTCTGAATACCAGGAACTTTCCTCACGTCAATACTGACGTCACTTTTGGACTCAAGTTGCTGAATCCTGAATAAGGAAACGTGGAGAAAAGAGAGATAATCTGGGGGAGAAGAGAAGAAAGTGGAGAGACAAAGGTGAAATAGAAAGAAAGAAAGAATGAAAGAAAAAGGAAAGGAAGCTAAAGGAAAGAAAGGAAAGAGAAAGGATTGAAAGAAAACAAAAAGGAAGGGAAAGGAAAGGAAAAGAGATGTGTAGAGGGCAGGACAGAAAAAATACAGATAGAAATAAGAGGAAAGGCATAGAGGAGGAGAGATAGAGGGATGATGCAGATTAAAGGAAATCAGGAATGCAGAGGAAAGGGAAGAGAAGATAAAGAGAGGAAGACTGGACTGAGGAGATGAGAGAAAATTAAGAGGCGAGAAGATGAAGAGATATGGAGATGAGGGTGAAAAAATAAGAGGAAAGAAGGAAAGGAGAGGTGGACCGGATAATAGGACGGGTGAGAGAGATTGGATGGGTAGAAACAAGACGAGCAGAGACGGGGATTAACGGAGACGAGAGGACAGTAAAGGTGATGGAGAGAGGAAGTCGAAATTAATACACTTGTCCTAGTTCTTTCTCCGACTTCATTATTCCTTTAAAAGAGGAGAGAGGGACACACACATTCCCGACAGACTTCAGGATTTGAGTCGATGCCAGGTTGCGTGTTTGTGCGTGTAGGAGTGTGTGTGTGTGTGTGTTTTCTTTCTGTATGATGGCACAGCTGCAGTGTCCCATACCGGAAATCCCTTTGTGGTCTTATTTCTCATCTGTGTCTTTTATCTTCCTTTCTTCTGTTACACACAATGCAAAAGGCTACACACACACACACAGACACACACACACACACACGCGCACACACGCACACAAGAAATGGCAAGGATACAGATCCTCACTCAGCTTTATTCCTCTTCCTCCATTTTTTTTGGCAGACGTCACTAGTTTTTTTCATTTTGTGATACTTACAGTAGTGTTCCATTAGTCTAATTTAAAGTGATGGGATTAATTACATCCTGCTAATTAAATAATTACACACTCGTATAAGGTGCCTTAAGTCTGAACAAAATTCATATCCGTCCCAGCCAAGTGGAGACGACGTCGTCGGATAGGAAGGTTATTGCTGATGCTTTTATTTCCCAGTAATTGCTCTTCAGAGTTATTTCATTTTGAAGTGTCTCTCTCTCTCTCTCTCTCTCTCTGTCTCTCTCTCTCTTTCTCTCAGGGTGATGCTAGCAGATCAGAAAGCGACGATGATGCGTTCTCATCTGACTTTGATGACGAGGACAGGTTGAGAGAGCTGTTAAGCTCAGGTACGGATGTTCTTGACGTTTGCGCATACAATTATCAGGGTTTTTTTGTTGTAAATACGTCATTTTGACCCTCAGGTTCGGAGGCGAAAGTGCAGACTCTCCTGCCCATTTCTAACGGCCACTTGGAGCCCAGAGCCACCATGCCGCCGTACCACGCCTACACTACCGCCACGCCCAGAACCGAAGTGTCTCACGTCGACAACCAATCACTGCGCAGCAGCAACGCCTCCTACGAGCACCACGACCAGAAGTCGATGGTGAGACGCACGTGTACATAACGTTCATATTCAATTTTACCACAATTCATAGCAACAATATGAATATTCAACCCTTTTTTTGCTTCCAGTCCAGTCTATGGGGGAGTCGCCGCTCCAGCTGGAACAGCCTCGGCCACGCCCCTAGCTTGAAGAGGCGTGGCCAATCAGGAGAGCATGAGTCGCTGCTATCGGGCGAAGACCGGGACAGTTTCGAAGACGACCAATCAGAGGAGGACAAGTCCAGCAGGACAGGCAGCTTGAGCAGAGTTTCACATCTTGAGTCGTTCGATTTGCCAGAACTCCTACAAGTCCCGCCCATGCCACACCTCTACGGAGAATGCAACGGTAGATTGGACGGATCGTTTCCTTCCTCTCCGTACACAACGCAACGAGAGACGTCGCACGCACCTGCCGAGCAGGACGACGAGTCAGAAGAGGTTATAATCACGTTCTCCCTCATTTGTCTCTTAGCCGTTGTTTTCTCTACACTGTTAGATGATGAAAGATGATGAATAAGTGAAAATGAAGTGTTATTTATTTACATATTTACATATTTAATTATTTTTGTCCTGATTGAACGACCAGTCTTATCTGTCTTCATTTATGAATTTTCTTTCTTTAATCGATCAAGTTTGACAAAATTGCATTCAACTGGAGCGTACTTGAAATAAATAAACCGCATCGAATCGATATATAAAATAAATTCAGAAAAAATTTTTTTTTTTTTGGTATTTAATGGTCTGGTATTTAAATTATTGATTTGGTTAATTATTATATATGTGGTCCAATGTTTCTTCAGTTCAGCTAACAACTTTAGCTCTTAACCTGCAATTAGTTCCTATTTACTGTTTGATACAAAAAAATGGGGAAAAAAAAACGTATAAGCGTGGTTTCATCTTATCCTGTCATATACAATGTCTCAATAATTGTGCATAGAGACATTATGAAGAAAAATAAAGTTTGGAAAGAAGTGGAAGAGATCGCTGGTGCTTCTGGTGTGTGTACGTAGCTTGAATAGTTAGTTTGCTTCGCTAATCTAATCTGAAAACGAAGCACGTAACATGTTATTTAATTTTTATTTAACTAGCTAGCTACCATTTCTCATGGACAGGCCACGCCCACAACAGCTACTCTGTCCATTGTGTTTACTAAGTCGATAGATTAATTAGCCTGTTTATTTTGGCTGGTTTGAAAGCTGGAAACTTTAGGAGAGAAATGGAGTCATAAACACTCCTGCGCTGGCAGATTTTCAGGCAGAATTATATTCCTAATTTACGCTGCATGACAATAGACCCTGTGTGTGTTTGGTAGATCTAGCGTGAGGCCATAACTCTGTCTCTTTCCGTCTGTCTCGCTTTGTAATTATCTGTCTTGCGGTTGTATCTCAGCATACTGTATTTTAACCCGCTGAGATCTGCGACGTCTTACGTCCTACATATTGCTCAATAACTTGGCGTTGAGACTTTCAAACTTACTTTGCGTCTTCTTGAAAAAGAGCCCACTGCAAATCCACATCCAGTATTTATGTTTTCTGAATTTCAAACAAGTTTTCTTATTTATTCCATTTATTTTTAAGACAGAAGTTACTTGTTTTATAAATAGCAGGATTTCTTACTTTCCTTGTGTGTTTTTATTGATTTAGCTTATTTATTCAGCACACTTAAGAATACACTCCCTATCTGTGCTGAAAAATGTTCTAAAACTCCACATACACACTTGAAATATGGGCATTTTTTTATTTTTATTGAATGGTAAACTTAGGTATCCAAAGGGCAAAAGTAGGCGTAGACCTCCGCGGGTTAATACTCATTTCTTTTTTTGTAATTTTTTGTTCATGTTTGTAGAGTTGGTGTGTTATTCTGAAAAGGATATTGGAGCCGTACAAGCCTCAGTGGTGCAGAGATCACGAGGACTGGTCACTGTATGTGTTCTCACCTCAAAATAAGTGAGTATAAATAAGTGTACAGGAAAAAAAACCTCACGCCGTACACTAGGAACGAAAGCGAATATGAATATATTATTTGGAATGAACAGATCATTTGTTTCGAATCAGATACAAATAAAGACAGGAATTGGAGGATTATTCATTTTTATCTTGCCGGAAAGGTTCACAGGGCGTCAAGTCAAGACCATCGGGATGCAAAAAAAGACGCAAACGGGAGGTTTTTAATTTAATGCTGGTTGAAGTGAGTCATATGAAGCTCAAGGGACAAACAAAGGCCACATTTATTACCATTAATTTACAGCATTCATTTATTCAGCCTTAGTACCTGCCTGGTCAGGGGTAAATCCCACACGCATCTCTACTTGAGACTAATTATGAGCTGGATTTATGTAGCTAAGGTTGAGGAACTGTCAGAGCCAGATTTGTTGACATGTTTCCATCTGGAGAGGTTTAGGACACGCCCATATTAGGTATAAATACAAATCCTATTGTGGAGCACTATCCAGATAGAGATGATGTCAGTGCTTTACACTTTATGTAACATACCCTCATATGAGCCATCTGTCCATCTCTGTGTGCAGGTTCCGTGTGCGTTGTCAGAAGGTCATCACTCACAGGATGTTTGATCACATCGTGCTGGTCTTCATCTTCCTCAACTGCATCACCATTGCGCTCGAGAGACCCGACATCCAGCCACACAGCATGGTGAATTAAACTGCAATGCACATCAATCCATCAGAATGTGACTTTTTGTGATTTTGAATACATTAATATTGTGGAAATTCTAAATCTGACAGGCCCAATGGAAATCATTAAGCCTGACTCGTGAGGGTAGGTTTGAGAGGTAACCCTGTATTAGACAGTTGAGTGTCGTCAACATACAGTCATCCAACGTACAGTCTAGCAGCTCATATTGAGCGGTTTCGGATGTTTTTAGATGATCCCTGCCCCAATGGGTCTCCATTAGTGCTTGTTGCAGTTCCTATTTTTGCCCACTAGGTGCAATTATAACTCTATGGAGCTAAATGGTTTAGTGAGCACGCTGCATCACGACTGTGCAACATCTAGAAAGTTGAGCAAATTAACGAAACATTGGCTTGTCAAATAGCAACTCTTTTTTTATTGTTGGCCAATCAATAGAGGCAACAAGTGTTTTCGTTTCAGAATTTAAAATGTATTGGGTGGTTGATAAGACCTGCAGGTCACGCAGTTATTTTATGGAAGATTCGCTAACAGCAAGAAAAGATCCATAAATAGTTAATGAAATTAGATTTAAATTCAGGTGCCTAAAATAAAGCCAATTAAAGTACTAAACCTTCCATTTGTTATACTCAGTGTTGGTATAGATCTGAAGAAATCTGCAGCGTTTCTTTTCTGGGAATCTGTCACAGCCGAGTCGCATTATTGGGTTGGGATTTTCCACTGTTACCTTCAAAATGAAAAGAACGAGCTTATTAATTTCACTTGGGGAGTTGTTGGAAAGGGAACCACTGGGGAGACGAATGCCATGCTTTCTTAAGCAGTTTATCATTCTTGTTTCAAGTTTAATTTAATATGCAAACTGCATAAAGCGTCCCAACACTCCTCAGAGATACCTCACAGACGGAGTGTGCTGTCACCTTTTCTTTCGACTGTTACAAAACGCTGACACTGGAGACTCCTTCCATAAATGTTAAATAAACGTCTCCTCATAGATAACTTCACCGTAGCAACACTTACACACTTTTACACATCTGTTTATGTGGTACTGTAGAACTGATAACATGTTAAAACTAATGCATTAATACATGAATAAACCTGTGATTTGTAGCTGAACTGTTACTGTGATGGAAAATTAATCAACACCTTCTGACCAATCAGAATCCAGAATTCAATACACATTGCCGAATTCTTCTCTTTTTTCTTTTTGCTTACAGGAGCGTGTCTTTCTCAGTGTGTCTAACTACATCTTTACTGTGATCTTTGTAGCTGAGATGACTGTCAAGGTAAATGAAATATATAGTATTTACATGTTTAAAGAAATAAACATGATGACGGTGATGGTGGCGAAGGAACTAAACGGATGACACAAACCGTTGCTGTGCAAGGTGGTGGCCATGGGGCTGTACGTGGGTCCAGGCTCGTATCTGCAAAGCAGCTGGAATGTTCTGGATGGGCTGCTGGTGTTCGTGTCTATCGTGGATATCCTGGTGTCTCTGGCCTCATCCGGAGGAAACCGCATTTTGGGAATCTTGCGAGTACTGCGTCTTCTCAGAACGCTCAGACCGCTCAGGTGAGTGTGAGCACCTGGAGTTTCTTATGTTTTATGAGGTGAATAAAACCCAACAAGGTGAACTGTTAGAAATTTATCATCTGTTTAATGTGACCTAACAGAGCAGCATATCTTGCATAACTTGCGAGATTTTAAAAAAATATAATCTCATTTAAATACCTTGTATTTTAGGCTAAGCTGACAAGCTACTGTAGCAAGCATTTTTTTACATGAATAAATATTATCACTAAAAATGTGATTTGTAATGATGCAGTTAAAATAGTCTGGTGCACCATCATCAGGAGATCGCCAGTTTAAATTCCGACGATGCCACAGCCATCCATGGCTGAGAGTCCAAGAGAACAAAATTGGCCATGCTCTTTGGGTGGGAGGGGCATACTCTCTCTCCCCTGTCAATCTCAGCAACATTAGCCAATCATGGGCTTCTGTGAGGTCATGTATGCTGAAGAGGGCAGATAGCGCTTTCCTCCGAGTGTGTTACTCTGCCCTGTGATGCAGCATGATGTGGTTGGTTGGCTTCAGGTGTCTCAGGTGAGTCTTCACCTCCACCCTGCCAGGTTGGTAGCTGTCGTATGACTGGGGAGAGCTGCTTGGTGGGAGGGAATTGGCCGAGACTAAAATGAACCCACACCTTCTGACCAATTAGATTTAATAGTCAGCTGCGCTGCAGCATAAATTAACTCTGCTATCCGGTCTGACTAACAAAGATGGATGACACATTCCTGTCTCAGACTTTTTTTAGTTAAGTAAAGTCTGCGCTGTCCATGGAGCTGAAACTGTACTTACTGTAATTGACAGCATTGATGTGTGTGTGTGTGTGTGTGTGTGTCAGGGTGATAAGTAGGGCTCCTGGGTTAAAGCTGGTGGTTGAAACGCTAATAACTTCACTGCGGCCGATTGGGAATATTGTGCTGATCTGCTGTGCTTTCTTCATCGTGTTTGGAATTCTGGGAGTCCAGGTAAACACACACACACACACACACTTCATTATCCGACATCTATCAAATGTCCTCACTTCCACAAAATGTCCTCACTGCCCCAAAAGCTCCTCACTTCCCCAAAATGTCTTCACTTCCCCAAAATATCCTCAGTTCCCCTAAAGGTCCTCGCTTCTACAAAATGTCCTCACTTCCCCAAAATATCCTCACTTCCCCTAAAGGTCCTCGCTTCTATAAAATGTCCTCACTTCCCCTAAATGTCCTCACTTCCCCTAAATGTCCTCACTTCCCCTAAACGTCCTCACTTCCCCTAAATGTCCTCACTTCCCCCAAAAGTTCCTCACTTCCCCTAAATGTCCTCACTTCCCCTAAATGTCCTCTCCTGGCAGGTTAAATACTTGTGTTTGTCTTCACAAAGGTAGTAAAACAAACCCTCTAACACACACACTCTATGTTTATTAATATATACATTTCATTTTCTTAAAAACACTTTGATAAAGCCTTGAGGTTGAAATGTGTTTCTGAAAAACAATTGTAACTACTGAAGATGTAAATTTTTAATAAGTATTTTTTGTTGCTTACGTTTTTTTTTTCCTTCTTACTGTTGTTCTGATGTATGATGTTGATCTGTTTTTCCTTCTCAGCTCTTCAAGGGAAAGTTTTATCACTGTGAAGGCTTCGACACCAGAAACATCACCAACAAGTCCGAGTGTCTGCAGGCGAATTACCGCTGGGTTCGCAGGAAGTACAACTTTGACAACTTGGGCCAGGTATCTCCGTCACACACTGTTACAGGAAAACAATCAACGATGAAACCTCACCATCCCAACGATTACACACTTTTTTTAACGAGTCCTTGTGTAAGTTGTTACTATAGAAACGATAACATAGTAGAACCACTGTAGAACCGCTGTTATAGAAAATGAACCAATCAGAAACAAGGACTCTGTAACAGCTTCAAATTCTGATGTACAAGCTAGCAACTAGCAAATATATTCAATAATTAATTTGAATTAATCCATTTTAACGAAATAATTTAACGCTCCAGCTGTAGAAAGTGATGTTTATTCATCACATTCTGGTTTTTTTTAGGCCTTGATGTCATTGTTTGTCCTGTCATCCAAAGACGGCTGGGTCAACATCATGTATGATGGATTAGACGCAGTGGCTGTGGACCAACAGGTGTGTGTGTGTGTGTGTGTGTGTCCTAATACCGTCAACAATGCGTCCTGTTTTTCTCTTTGTTCTCTCTCGTGTCTCGATCTCTTTCACTAAAACACCTGATAACAAACACACACACAAATACACACACACACATAATGAAAATCTCTATAAGGGAACACGGTTCCAAGTAAATAGGTGTGTTTGGCTCTCTCTCTCTCTCTCTCTCTCTCTCTCTCTTTCTCTCTCTCTCTCTTGCTGCCTGTTCCTTCATTCTGACAGTTTTGTTCTTTCTCTTTGCTTGAGGCGGTTAATTCGCTGCACATTCATTATGAAAGTTATGCCTATTCTTTGGAATAGTGTCACTCCGTCCTATCATATCTGTCCCCTCATCCTCCCTCTTTCCCTCCCTCTTTCAGAGTAATAAACGAATGCATGATTAAAGGCGATGCTCCCTTTACACTCATGAGCATGCTGAGCCAAAATGCCCAAATTAATAATGTGAAAAACGCCGAGAGGAAACGACGCTTCGGGGAATCTGCTGACGGGAAAAATGTGTCTGTGGTCCTGCTTGAGATTTAAACCGTCAGAGGACTATACATGAGTTTGCTGTTGCTGTTGCTCTTGTTGTTTCTGTTGTTGTTGTTGTTGCTCTTGTTATTTCTGTTCTTCTTGTTATTGTTGCTGTTGTTGTTTCTGTTGTTGTTGTTGTTGCTCTTGTTGTTTCTGTTTCTCTTGTTGTTGCTGCTGTTGTTATTGTTGCTGTTGTTGTTTCTGTTGTTGTGGTTGCTCTTGTTATTTCTGTCCTTGTTATTGTTGCTGTTGTTGTTTCTGTTGTTGTGGTTGCTCTTGTTATTTCTGTCCTTGTTATTGTTGCTGTTGTTGTTGTTGTTGTTGTTGTTGCTCTTGTTATTTCTGTCCTTGTTATTGTTGCTGTTGTTGTTTCTGTTGTTGTTGTTGTTGCTGATGATGTTGTTGCTCTTGTTGTTGCTGTTCCTGTTGTTTCTGTTGTTGTTGCTCTTGTAGCTCTTGTTCTTCGTGTTATTCTTGCTGTTGTTGTTGCTATTTTGTTGCTGTTGTTGCTGTTGCTCTTGTTGTTATTCTTGCTGTTGTTGTTGCTGTACCTGTTGTTGTTGCTGTACCTGTTGTTGTTGCTGTTGTTGCTATTCTTGCTGTTGCTCAAAAACACGTCATAAATCCACCAATAGGATGACTCCGAACTCAAAATGTGAAATGTGTGTTTGAGCAAGCGATCATTTAAAATACTGACTTGCTGACATTCATTATTATAACATTAGCAGCTGACGTGCCTAACCCCTCATACATATGAAAAATATCACAAATATTTCAGGACACTTCTACAATATGTATCATGAAATGACCCTTTTAGTTCATGTGTACAAAAATAAATTAACATAGAAATGAAGGAAAAATTTGCAAAAATAGAAAAAATCTGTAAAATTGTAACATTTTACACTGTCAAAGATTGAAGACTTTATCAAATCTCCTGATATCTCTGAAAACTACTGTGGCGTAATTTATCTTGATATTGATATTATATCACCATATCACTCAGCCCTTACAGAAATGCAGATTTACAGATGTAAATAATCCAGATGTAGATTTAGATTTACAATCCAGGGGTTACAGCAACAAGGAAAAACTCGAGACACGAGAGGTAGCAGACTCGACATGAACAGTATGTACACAGCACAGATGAGTGTATGGAGAAGCCTGGTGGACTGGAGGGGTATTATAGTGTAGGGATATTTCATAAGCTCTCTCTCTCTCTCTCTTTCTCTCTCTCTCTCTCTCCAGCCCATAAGGAACCATAACCCCTGGATGCTGCTCTACTTCATTTCCTTCCTGCTGATCGTCAGCTTCTTCGTGCTGAACATGTTTGTGGGCGTTGTGGTGGAAAACTTCCACAAATGCCGTCAGGACCAGGAGGAGGAGGAGGCACGCCTCAGGGAGGAGAAGAGGCAGAGACGGCTGGAGAAGAGGCGCAGAAGTGAGTGTGTGTGTGTGTCTGTGTGTGTGTGTGTGAAGACGGCGCTAAAATAAATAAAAAATAAACAGTAATAAACAGCAAGAGTTTTAGATTAGCTATAAAATCACACAATTAGCCCTTTACTAACCTCATAAACTCCTTCATTTTCATTTTATTTATTAAACTACAGAAAACTCAATAGTGCCAGGTTATAAAGGTTATAAACCCAATTCCCATGATTCCCAACCCCTGGTCACGTCACATGACATTCAGGCAAACACTTCTCCTAAGAATTCTGATCACACACACACACACACACCTGTCAACAATCACACACACTCCCAGACTGTCAAATATTCATTGCGAAGTCTCGCTCCAGCAGTGTGTCTGCGACGTTAATCAGATATACTTTTGTGTTTTTTTGGTTTGTCACTGTGGCAGCAAGCGGGCGTGGTCTTGGGTCACGGATAGAGAGAGGAGGCGGGTTGAACCTACGCTCGACCACGCCCCCTCGCTGCCACGGTTATATTCCAGAAAGATCCTAAAAGTTCGCTGGACTCGCTATCAGAATCTATTACTAAGCTGGAACGCACTTACAGTGAATTTCTGAGAAGATTTTCTTTTTTTAATAATGATAAAGAACAATGAAAATCAGAGATATTCTGCCCTGCGTGGTCCGCGTGGGCTATACGGAGCACCGGCTCTATAAATAAAAGCGTATTTCTTTTGTGAAATTTTGGGATACGGTAGAAATGTGGTTTTATTTTGGAGCTCAGTAAGGCAGGGTTTAGGTCAGAACAAACCACTGCAGATAATATAAGCAAATAATTAAATAAATAAATAATACAGTATTTGTGTCAGTTTAGAACAAATGATCTGTTTATTTAGAATGGTGTACTCATATTCAGGCTACGTCCCTAATATTTTTATTCTTTTTCATTCTTCTAATTTTTCCTCTAATTTATAACTTATTCAAAAGATTAACTTTTGTCTTGATGAGCTTCTTTTACAGTTTGTCCTAAATTTTAATTTACATCAGGTTCTTTTTTTTTTTTTTTAAAGTTCATCGTGAGTTCACGGAAATGATCTGCATCCCTTTTTTTTTTTATTCCTCATGAAAGTCAATCATATTCATAAAACATAAGACCGTAATATAAAGCATAAACACGAGGATAATGACCATGTGGAATCCTCTCTGTTAGCATAATCAGGCAGCACTTTCATGGAGTTTTAGCAGCCATAAAAAAAAGGTGAGAGCACACACACACACACACTCACACTCACTCACACACATACACACACACTCACGGTTTGGCAGAGGTACAGTTCTGTGTCGCATCGCTGAGCTTGGCATGAACTCAAGCTCAATCTGCTTTAGTGTCTCGAGGCCATTTTCTCCCACTTTCTCTCTCTCTCTCTCACACACACACACACACACACACATACACACACACATACACACACAAACACACACACAACACGCACCGTCATTTTTCCTCTCAAAGACACCTTGAGCAGTCACACTCGTGATGGATGTAGGGGGACACTGGACTCCTCAGGTTTATGATCTCACCGATGACTCGTCTATTTCCCAGCACACACACACACACACACACAAACAAACACACACACCTTTTGCCGTGCTAGCATTTTTTAACAGTGAGGCAAAAAAACTGGGTCACCATGCTCCTTTCTACATACACACACACATTTATACAGACACACACATTTAAACAGACACACACACACATATTTGAACAGACACACACACACTTCAGTGCTTAAAGTGTCTAAGCTTAAGACTGAATAAGAATATTTATGAGTTTGAGACAGTAAAATCGAGGGCAGCCCAGACCGGCCTGTCATAGTTAAACAGAAGAAGCTAGGGAAGACCATTAACGTGCACACACACACACACACACACACACACACACATACACATACAGACACACACACACACACACACACAGGAACAGCACTGCAGCTCCCGGATACCGGCAGAGCAGCTTTGCAAGACTTTTTTGTGCTCAAGTAATTTAATGACTCTGGTGCTTAATGAGGTGTGTGTCTCTGTATCTGTGTGTGTGTGTGTGTGTGTGTGTGTGTGTGTGTTTTAGAGGCCCTCCAGAGACCGTATTATGCAGACTACTCTCCCGCCCGCCTCTACATCCACACCCTCTGCACCAACCACTATCTAGACCTCTTCATCACCATCATCATCGGCATCAACGTCCTCACCATGTCCATGGAGCACTACAACCAGCCCAAGGTGGAACACACACACACACACATAACAGAGTTCATACAATATCTGTGTATTATGTAAGGACTCCATGTTGTACTGTTATAGGAAAATAACCATCAACAATGTGGTGTGATGAAACAGAATGTCCTGAAGTGTTTTATTCCTTTAATATAACAGCAATGTGTCGATGCTAACAAATTTTATTAGTTAAAGCATGATACATTGTACTTTTTATCCATTTATGGTTACATTTAATGTCGAGGTACGTCCACAAAACAAGTTCTCACTTAACGTTATAGTAGCTATAAACAGTCGTTCCATCACCAGCCTCTCTTTCGATTTTAAAAAAAACAAAAAAAAAACACAGTCGTGTTACCAAGAAACAGCAAAAAGTTCCTCTGTCGTGATGATGTCGGAAAAGTTAAAGTTACAGCTTTACCTCTGACACTGGAGACTCCTTCCGTAAATGTTAAATAAACACACATGTCCCTGTGAATGAGCTGTTACTATAGAAACGATAACGTATTAGAACGAGTGCGTTGCTGCTGTTCTAGAAAATTAATCAACATCTTCTGGCCAATCAGAATCCAGAATTCAACAGCGCTGTGGTACAAACTGATCCAACACTCTCTTATGAAAGAATAGAAGAAAAATGTGAAGGAATAAATAAGTAAAATAAGTAGGTGTGGTCTAGCATTGACTCTTGAGGAACTCCTCAAAAATCCAAAGTTCATATCAAGATACAGAGGTCAACTAGAAACTCTCAGAAATCTCAGCATGAAATGATGTAAATATATATTTTTAAACAAATATCAGATGTCAACGTTATGTTTCTGTGTGTCTAGTATCTGGAGGAATCCCTGAAATACTGCAACTACGTCTTCACGCTGGTGTTTGTGATCGAGGCCATGCTCAAGCTGGTCGCCTTCGGCTTCAGGAGGTTCTTCAAAGACAGGTGAAGTCCAACACCGTATTTCTGTATAAACGCAGGGTGTCAGGTTACGTTAATATTTACACAGGGAAAGTTCCTTGTATTCAGAGTCGGGTTACGCACATGCGCACTGGGAGGCCAGTTCAGACGATTCAGAAAATTATGCATGTAGTTCACGCCTCCGAGGTCGTCACGTTTTCTGGAGTAGAATGTTTGTAGAGACTTTTTTTTAATAGTGTCTAGACCACCACTTTTACACACAAGCACTCAGACATTGAATTGATTGATAGTTATAAGTATTTAAAAGTGGTGATTGACAGCAGATTGAGTTTTGAATCCAGTGTTATGGCAGTTCAGCAACAGGAAGTTATGGAAGTTAAACACATTCAGGTTTGTTCCACTATGATGACCCTGTTTTATAAAAGTTTTATTGAATCTGTATTTTCTTTCTGTGTTGTGGCATGGTATGGAACTCTTACCTTGTCAAGCAAAAATAGATTAGCCTTGTGAAGGTGGCTGGGAAAATCATTGGAGAAGAACAGACCTGTCCTACTGACTGTTTATATTTTATATGCATGTTCTGAAGAAGGCCCGAGCTATTCTTTGTACTTTGGATCATCCCTTATGCACTGAGGTTCAGATGTTGCCCTCAGGCCGTCGCTTTAGAGTACCAAGAAGTAGAACTAAAAGAATTAAAGACTCCTTTTTTGGATGTGGCCATGGGGTTATTGTACCTGCTCTGATGTCAGATCATTTATTTGTATAAATAAATTATCTTATGTAACCTTCAGTTTAAGTTTTGTATTGTATGTATTGTTATGTCTTTGTATTTGTTTTTATTAATACTAAAATTTTGTATTGATGACAGTTATGGCATGGCACTTTGCTGCAAAAATAGTTTCCCCTAGAGGGACAATAAAGTTCAAGTTGAGCTGAAAAAAAAATCGCTGTCTTTGTTGTCAACTGTGATATGATGTAACATAAAAGTAAGAGACAATTTATAAATGAAAAATAAAAACACTAATATGAATGAGATATCTGAATGAGAAGGTGGCGAGCGTTGAAATAAATCTAATAGGAGTCGAGTATATTGCTGTATGAATAGTGCTAGCTGTAATGATCACTGGTTTAATTGAACAAAATGGCTTCCACACTCATTATTCAGCAGATTATTAAATAGCACTTGATCCAGCGCATCCTGTTACTTTGCATTTTATTTAATTATATCGTGCTCTGACAATGACTAGTTTACAAATGTACTGTCTCTTTCTTTCTTTCTTACTTTCTTTCTCTCTTTCTCTCTCTCTCTTTCTCTCAGGTGGAATCAGCTGGACTTGGCCATTGTTCTGTTGTCCGTTATGGGAATTACACTGGAGGAGATTGACCTGAATGCCTCATTACCCATTAACCCAACTATCATTCGCATTATGAGAGTGTTGCGCATTGCCCGAGGTACTCCAACACAATCACACACACACACTCATACTGTACATGCATGTAATACACACACTCTGGGGAAGAATCACAAAGACAAATCGGACTTGTTTTGCAGTGCTGAAGCTGCTGAAGATGGCCACGGGAATGAGAGCGCTGCTGGACACGGTGGTCCAGGCTTTACCGCAGGTTGGTGTCTGCTAGAGGTCACACGACTTTTAAGTTCGCACTAGTCGACTAGTCGTGTTTTGTAGTTGTTTCAGGATGCCGCACTTCAGTTACCAACAACCAATTAACAACAGGCTAAGGATTACATTTCCAGCTTCAATGCTTTTTTACGCTGTTAAGAAATTATCACATATTACACTATTTAATTTAAGGATGTTTCTTAAAACGAACAAGCCGAAATTGTTGATTCGGAAACTGAGATTGTGCAACGTGGCATGGAAACTTCGTATAGCGTAATGATGGATGGAGCATGCGATGTCTACACCAGCGTCCGAGAGGTTTTCCGCTATGTTCAACTCCGGCTTCCGTAGCGTCCGAAAGCGAGTCTGAGATCAGCGTCTTTGAGCCATAGATCATGGATAGTGATGCGCAACCCGCGGCTCTGAATTCACTATTTCACTCTCGGCAGTGGTAGCTCAGTGGGTAAGACTTTGGACTTCAGCTCAGAAGGTTGTGAGGTCAAATCCCAGCATCACCAAGCTGTCACTACTGGGCCCTTAACCTACAACTACTCAGTTTAAAAAAAAAAAAAAAAAAAAAAAAAAAAGAGATGAATGTAAGTCGCTCTGGATAAGGGCATCTGCCAAATGCTGTAAATATAAACATCTTTCACACAATGCAGCGCACAGAATTTAATTTACATTTTATTTCGCTTTAAAGGACAACAAAAATAACCCAAGAGGAATTCCTTGTGTCTCACACACACTTCTCCAGTGTTAATGTTTCATTAAAACAAAAGAAAATTAAAAATCTTGCTGTTTGTTTGCCAGCCTGACTATTCGACTATTACGTGCTTGTCCTAGTGACTGTGTGTGTGTGTGTGTGTGTGTGTGTGTGTGTGTGCGCCCATACCATTTTCAGTCCTACTATAGCACACATATAGTGTATTCCTTGGGGTATTTCTAGTCTGTGGTTTTTTTTTCTAGGTTGGAAATCTGGGGCTTCTTTTCATGCTGCTGTTCTTCATCTACGCTGCTCTGGGAGTGGAGCTGTTCGGAAAACTCGGTCAGTTCTTCACTTTTCCCAAGAAAAATATTAGCATTCCATAATGTTATGTTTTCTACCAAAAAAAAAAGGGGTTCTTTAAAAACTTGTAGCTTGAAGTGCTTTCTGATAGGGAAGCAGTCTGTCGTACGGACAAACGAAGAACCTTTAAAGGTTGTTTTTAAAGATTTGACCTTTTCGTTAAAGAGTGTGCTTATCGGCGGTTGCTAGTGATCTAGCAATACGAATGTAGGATTTATTTAGCAATACCTATTTTATTTTAACACCATTATACAGAATATACACTATTGCTGCATCCCAATTCACCTACTCATTATTTTAATACACACATTTTCAAATCACTGGAGAAAATCGTTTTTTTAGGATTTTAAAAACAAACACTACAACTGAACTTTTTAAATAGAAAACTAAATTCTCCAAGTTTACAAAATCCACAGTTTAATTAAAACGTTACAGTGATGCTGATTTGACTTTTCATCCAAGACCATATATAGAATAAATGATTCATTAATTAACATTAATTAAAGTCATATTATTATTATTCAGAATGCTCGGAGGAGAACCCGTGTGAAGGTCTGAGTCGACACGCTACGTTCGAGAACTTCGGCATGGCGTTCCTCACCCTGTTCCGAGTCTCTACCGGGGACAACTGGAATGGAATCATGAAGGTTAACATGCTAACACACACACACACACAGAGTTAACACACACACACAGATAACACACACACAGACACTCAGAGTTAACACACACACACACAGAATTAACACACACATACAGAGAGTTAACACACACACAGAGTTAACACACACAGAATTAACACACACATGCAGAGAGTCAACACACACACACAGAATTAACACACAGAGTTAACACACACACACAGATAACACACACAGAGTTAACACACACACACAGAGCGTTAACACACACACAGATTTAACACACACACAGAGAGTTAACACACACACACAGAATTAACACACAGAGTTAACACATACACACACAGAGTTAACACACACACACAGAGTTAACACACACACAGAGTTAACACGCATACACACACAGAGTTAACACACATACAGACAGTTAACACATACACACACAGATAACACACAAAGAGTTAACACACACATACAGATAACACACACAGAGTTAACACACACAGATAACACACACAGAGTTAACACACACACAGAGTTAACACACGCACACACACAGATTTAACACACACACACAGAGTTAACACACACACAGAGAGAGTTAACACACACACAGATTTAACACACAGACACACACACACAGAGTTAACACACACACGCACAGATTTAACACACACACAGAGTTAACACACACACAGATTTAACACACACAGAGTTAACACACACACAGAGAGAGTTAACGCACAGAGTTAACATAGAGAGAGAGAGTTAACACACACACACACACACACACACAGAGAGTTAACACACACACACAGAGAGTTAACACATTGTGCCATCTGTGTTTCCTGAATGTCAGAGGATTATTAGGGCCACAGCAGACAGCATGATTAATGAATTCAGTGTGTGTGTGTGTGTGTGTGTGTGTGTGTGTGTGTGTGTGATAAAGGACACACTGAGGGAGTGTAAGAGTGGAGATCGCTGCTTGAGTTACCTGCCGCTGTTTTCCCCACTGTATTTCGTGACGTTCGTGCTGGTGGCGCAGTTCGTCCTGGTGAACGTGGTGGTCGCCGTGCTCATGAAGCACTTAGAGGACAGCAACAAGGATGCCTGCGAGGAGGCGGAGATGGAGGCGGAGCTGGAGGCGGAGCTACAGGGAAATCGGTGGCAGAATGCCGCCGCACCTGCTGGTGAGGTTACTGGGTCTCCTGCGCTTACACAGGTAATAATCCCTGCTACCTGGTTACTACCTGGGGTTTGGGGTTCTCCGGGTTCCTCACATCTCCTAACAACATTCCGGCCTCGCGACACAAGCGCAATAAAAGCCACAACAATGAAACACAAATATTTTAAATGTGTTAAATAAAAATGCAAAACCAACTCAGCTCACGTAATCAGTATTTAAACATATTTAAACGCACACGTGATGTACATTTTTATTTAAACGTTATTTAAATATGCGATCCGTTATTTTGTTAGGAAATGCACTTCAGTAAAATTTGTTTGAAAAAGGTACTTTGGCCTCAGTGATCTCTGTGATTCATTTTCTTTGAGGTGATGTCATCAACAGAGAAATCAGTTTGTTGCTCTGTTCAGAAACTTCGCAAAATAGCGTTAAAAACCAACATGGAAAAAATACCCGTGATAAAATCGTGGATCGTTATCAAGCCTGAAAAAGTCGTAATATTTATAACATTTTTGCCAGATCGCTCACTCCTGATTGGTCGTTACAAACGAGGCGTGCTCGTTCCAGTTCATTCCAAACATCGCACTAGCGCGCTAACCTCGCCATCCTCAACCTGCGATTGATTTAATGATCTCACGTTTTTATTTTTCCTAAAAAATAACCAGCTCTTCTTCTTCCTTGTGTTCTATAATTTGTTTATGTACATGTATTCGTGCTTCCAACACTTTGCAGGAGGCAGTCTTCTTCCTGTAGTCATGGAAATCCTCATAAAATTGTAACAGCGCCACCTGCTGTACTGGAGCACTCATACGTAACATATAACCTCTCCAAGGTGGTTTCATATTCCTGCAACCCTGAGGTGTTAAATTGCTCCAAGGTGTTTGTGTGTGTGTGTGTGTGTGTGTGTGTGTGTGTGTGTGTGTCAGTATTACCGCGACTGGGACCAAGATAAAATGGCTGCCAGGATAAATAGCTTATTAATGTTTATATATGTGTTCTTAACATTTACAACTGTACAGTTTCTTTAAAAACACTCTGTATATCTCATCTTTGCCTCAATTACTAGTGATGTGAGTGTGTGAGTGTGTATGGAAAAGACCAGCGTTATTATTAACACTCTCATTTTACCAAAAATGACTTCACCATTATCTGTGTAATATACAATATTATATTTTGAAATATGAGTTACTGTGACCCAAACCCCAACATGAATCTGACTCAGAAGGGTTCCTTTTCCAGGGTGACGACCTTCAGGACAGAAACCTGCTCTCGGTCAGGAAGCCGTGCATATCGAGAATGCTGTCTTTACCAAACGACAGCTACATGTTTTACCCTAAAGCTGGACACAAACCCAGAGAGCAGCTCTTCTGCAAACAGCAGACCATCGATCACAATACAATTACAGGTTACTAATCATAATCATAATAATAATAATAATAATAATAATAATAATAATAAGACAGTTACTGTCTATTATTGTTTTTTGTCACTGATGTTGCTATACTAATAACATTTTTAAAGAAATCAAGATTTACATAAAATATTATTATTATTATATAATGTTGTTGTTGTTGTACATGACTTACTTTTAAAGAAATACATTTTACGTAAAGGTCATATTTGTTATTTTTGTTGTTATTCTAAACAAATTTCATTTTTAAATCTTTTTACATAAGTCAGATTATTAATATTGTTATTATTAGTAGCAGCAGTCGTAGTAATTTGTAAAGAAATATATTTTTACATCAGGTCATCTTTTTTTAATTTTGTTATATGAAACTTTCACTTTTAAATAAATATTTTACATAAAAATCAGATTACTATTATTACTGTTATACAAATACCTTTCATTTTAAAATTATTATTATTATTATTATTATTATTATTATTAACACTAATGACTTTGATTTTCAAAAACATTTTCTGTTTATATAAAATCAGATAAAGTAGAGTAAAATTACAGAAACCTAAAAGCAATCCGTGTTTCTCTCGTGTTCAGGCTCGTCTCTGTCAGTGAAGTCGGAGTTGTGTGAATGGGAATCCCTGCTGCAGGTTCCAGAGCCTCCGACTGGCCCCGCCTCTCATTTAGAGCCCCTCCCACCACATCATGTGACTACACAAAAGTCTCTCAGGATGCTCCAAAGACAGGTAGCGTGTCACGGTACACGTGTGAATCGGTGTGATGAGTGTGATGTGAGATGTTTACGGTACGCTTTTCGCACTGTAGGAGGCGATAAAGAGCGACTCTGTGGATTCCACCAGCCCTGGATCGATGGACAACTTATTTCTGCACCACTCCGATTCTCTCAAAGTTCCCAGCGTTCCTTTGACCGGAGGCTCCGCCCCTTGTTCGCCTCGAGCCACGCCCCCTATGTGTCGCAGTCGGACAGCCAGCGTCCAAACAAGCAGACGCGTGTACAGCCAGCGCAGCATTCCGTCACGCAGGTCTACACACACACAGCCGGACACACACACACACATGTCTAACACACACACCTCGGACGAAGAAATCAGACAAATCCTATCGTCCGTCGAGAGAAAAGACTCCGGTGTCCGGCTCCTCAGACGCAGCCACACTTTATCTCCACATGTCGCAGGCACTTTATGTTTGAAAAGCCAATCACAGCGAAGTAAAAGTACAGGAAGTGACCTTAGGAAGTACAACAGCATGGACTCGACCCATGGGGCGTGGTCAAACCAGCCACAAAACAAGAGCGTGCCCTTTAAAACGCAAGAATCAGAAGCGTCTCTGTTGCGCAGGAAGCACAAAACGAGTCCACCTTGCGTTTCGCCTTCCACAGACCCGCCCATTTTCTCAGAAACTTCTCAGAGCGGCGCGGTTCTGAAAAGGCGGGCGCCATCATTTGACTCCACGCTGCTCCGGGAGTCTTTGGATCTTCCTGATTCTCTGCTAGTTACTAAGCCCCACCCACAACCTCATTTAACAATCCATCTGTCTGTCCCGTTTGAGCAATCGAACAATCGCGTTTCAGACGACGACCAATCATCACACTGTGTCCCAAACGACGCCTAATCAGAGGGTTATGGACCCGTTATGGGCGTGGCTTATTGTTATGGGTCGGGATGGTTTGTTCAGCCAATGAGGATTCAGACCAAAACATTTGTTGCTAATGTGCACCTTTAAGCTAGGAATTCTAAAAAAAAAAAAAAAAAAAAAAAAAAAAAAGATAACAGTAGGGTGAAAATGAGTTATGCAATTGTTTGTTTGTTTGTTTTTTCCCTAATCATATTGATTAGAGATTTGAGAATATAAAAAATGATATTGTGCAGCTGGATATTTGTTCTGAACTATAACAAAGCTCCCAGTAGCTCCCTACCCTACGTTCACACAAGCCCATGACAAGTGGGCGTGGCCTTTAGTTCCTATGAGAAATGGTAGTAGCTATATAACTTCTAAAGCTAGCTAGTTAATCAGTGTGAAAATCATTTGTTTGATTTACATGTTATGCGCTCGGCTTCGTACTAGCTTTGTTCTCGCTAACTATACTAGCTACGTACACTTACTAGAGGCACCAACGAACTCTGCTCCTTCCTTCCTTTACTAGCGTCGTACTAGGTTTATTTTTCTTCGTAATGTTTCTATACACGTTAAATAAGAGGATGGATATGAGAGGATAAGATGAAACTACGGTTCTTTTCCATTTTTGCGTCAAACTGGAGCACATCGCAAGTAGAAAATTAAGTTGCGAGTGGGAAACTGAAAAAAACGCCTATCGGATTGGTCCGAGGAATCAATCGAGACAATTGTTTGGATTTCTCGCTTTATCTAATTTGCGTAAAATTGAGAAATCGCATTTCAAAAGTCGCTTTGTTGCTGAAATCGCAGCTTCGCGTCACGTAGAAAATGGACGCTCACCTGTCATTTTGTCGCTCGCTATTGTGAACGTAGGGTTACAATCACTTCATGGCAAATTTCTAAAATATTAGAATAGTCATGAATGAGTTGTAATAGAAACCTGTGGATTAGTATGGTGTCAACGGTTGTTATGGAAACCGGATGGAAGAAGAAGAACGCAGATGAAGGTACGAGATCCTGAATACCTTTTTTGATGAGAAAGTCAGATACGTTTTTCTAAAACAGCAATGTCGACACACCTGTTTTTCTCAGATGAAATCTCAAACACACTGCATGGCAGAATCATCAGGACTGTACGCAGGAGGGAGGAGTTACTCTAGACTCTACAGAGTTAATATATTTATTGAATGCAGCACCATGATATTTTTCTAAAAAAAAAAAAAAGCCCAAGAGTTTTGCACGCACTCAAATGTTTTTTTGACAAGGAAATGTTTTTTTTTGTTGTTGTTGTTGTTGTTGGTTTTCTCTTGAAATAACCATTTCTACAAAATATATTCAACCAAACACGCTTCTGATAACTTTTTTTTTTCCCCTCGTGCCGCCCAGAGATTCTGAAGCATAACATAAATAATAATAATAATAATTATTATTATTATTATTATTATTATTGTTGCTTTCCATAGATTAGTTAATAGAGTGATGAACATTTCACCCAGTACAGATGTGAAGGTGGCATCAATTATGTTTTGTGGCCTGTAAGTGCAAAACACGTTAACAAAAATACAACAACAAACTCGAAAACACATCAACAGTAACCAGGTCCTTACTAAACGTCGCGTGCGTGTTGTTGTGTTTCGATTTTGCCGTCATGTTTTTTGTTTTGTTGTGTTTACAAATTTACTGTTAGTTTTTTTGGTTGTGTTGCGTTTTTAGTTTTACTTTTGTGTTTTTGTTTTTTTTGTGTTTTTAGTTTGTTGCATTTTTAGGTTTTTTTTGCATTTTCTGATTTGCTGTTGCACTTTTTGTTTCTTTGTTGCGTTTTCTGATTTGTTGTGTTTTCAGACTTGCTGTTGTGTTTTTGGTTTTGTTTTTTGTGTTTTTCATTTTGATGTTGTCGTTGATTTCCAAATTTTCTGCTGCCGTTTTAGTTTTGTTGTTGCATTTTTATTTATTTTTTTTGCATTTTCTGATTTGCTGTTGCGGTTTTTATTAACGTTTTGCACATTTTAGTTTTTGTGTGTATGTGTTTTCGTTGCTGTTGCGGTTTTGGTTTTACTAACGTTTTGCACGTTTTAGTTTTTGTGTGTATGTGTTTTCGTTTGCTGCTTTTTGCTGTTGCGGTTTTGGTTTTATTAACGTTTTGCACATTTTAGCTTTCGTGTGTATGTGTTTTCGTTGCTGTTGCGGTTTTGGTTTTATTAACGTTTTGCACGTTTTAGTTTTTGTGTGTGTTTTTGTTGTTTTTTGCTGTTGCAGTTTTGGTTTTGTTAACATGTTTTGCACATTTTTAGTTTTTTTTATGTTTTTTGCTGTTGTGGTTTTGGTTTTATTAACATTTTGCACGTTTTAGTTTTTGTGTGTATGTGTTTTCGTTGCTGTTGCAGTTTTGGTTTTATTAACATGTTTTGCACGTACAGGCCGCTGTCAATATGCCATAAAGCTTCACAACCCAAAGCCATACCTGTAGCTATTGTCACATTCTTACACTGTTACTGCATTACATTCATGCTGTTTTTTTTTATTATTTAATAAATATTTGTTGTGCAGCGGCAAACCAACTACCTACATTATAACGTGTGCACTTTGGAGAAACATTTCTGCAGATAACACTGCAAAATAGTGCTGTGTGATTTATAACGATTTCACAAAGCAGAAGAAAATGACCATTTTGCTTCTCAAGCTCTGAACAATACATTAGAAAGGAGCATCGATCTTTCCCTCAGCTTTAGACCAAATCTAGTTGTCACTCCGTTTTATTCTTTAGACATTTTCATGTGTACTTTTACATCTTTTAAATCTCTGATGTGGTAGAAAGACAACTCCATGGAATCTTAAGGGCTTGTAAATCAATATATGAGCAGTGGGTTATGACCAGTCATGCACCTTCCGCACATTTTCATTTCTTTTTGTGTTTTGATATTGAAATTGTGATAAAATGTCTATACAAAAATTGGAAAGAATTTTGGTGTACACCTTTGTTGAAATATGCCAAAAATATTGCAGGTATGACTGAGTGAGGGACGTCTGGACTGTTCCATGATACGAATTCAGGACTTGTTTATATTCAGGGCACTGAAACCACGAACAGAGGAAATCCAATGACTGACTGTATTTTAAAGACAATAAATTTTACTGAAGAGCATGAAACATCTACATAAATTTCTGAAAAAAGGACGATTTCATGATGCTTGAAAGGAAAATGATGCTGATAAGCATGTCTGGCTTTTTTTTTTTCCTCAATCAGAGCGATGCAACTCAGACTAAGATAGGTTTGTTTAAACTAGCTAAAATTTCAAACTAGTGCTTATGTTAATTATGAGAATTTATAGAATAGAAAATTCTAATGGTAGAATTCCTACAACTTCTAAGATCGTATTGAAACTTTGTTTTTAAAACTCTTCAGGTTAAAATATAAATTATTTGCATTAAGCTCATGGACAACGATACAAATTACCAAAAAATCTATAAGGATTCGTAGCAGAAACATTAGAAATAAGTGGTCTAGTCAGGAGCTAATTTCAAAATTAGACATAAAGAATAAATACATGTGAAGAATAAAAACTGGTAGGTCTTTGGTAGAATTTGTGGAATGAATGTAAAAGAGAAACCTCAGTGCGTCACCGATGAGCCAGGACACAACAGCAGCGATATCTCCTGTTTGATCTCAGGGAAGGACACACCAAGCACCGTAGAGTCCGTGTGAAGTCTAGCGTTGTTATGGTTAACACCTGGCTGTAGATTTTTAGAAGGTAAAAACACTGGAAATACATCCACTTCAACAAAGACGTAGTGAAAAAAGTGCTGAGTAATTATACTCAAGTGAAATTATAGATAACGTGTTAAAATCTTAATTTAAAGTGGAAGTATCCAGCCGAGAAAATGTACTCAAGTGGAAGTCAAATAAGTTGCTACTTTTAAATGTACTCAGGTATTAGCTTTTAACTGATCAAATTAAATTTGTGTTGTATTTTATGTGAAAATGAATTTTTATTATTTATCTAAAACTGTTAGGGTGATTTTCGTTTTATGTTTATGTTTTGCCTGAAAACATCATTCAATCTCTGTTTTGTTTGTTTAGAAGTAAAATATCCTGTAACCAATATTTACCATTAGCTAGGATTTGACTTGCTGCCTAGACAACGATGTTAGTTACTGGAATCGATGCTAACCTAACAAGGTGTTAGCAAAGAAACCAGATTTAGTCTATAAATACATAACCCGCTAATGTTAGCAAATTAGCAAAACGAAAATGGAGTTCGTACCTTTTAGGGAGGTAAAGGAGACGCCTCATTTTATACTTCTTTGCTTATTTTACTCTTCCTCTAGTCAAACACTTGGATTATATATCTTCACACGCACATAGATAGCTTTAGCGTTAACTCCATTGTGTTCAAAAAGGTCACTGCAGACGACGAATTCTTGATTATTTTTTCTAACTTTATTGGATACTAAAATGAGCCCATGTGATCAATGTATGTATTGGTCAAAATAAAAAAAGTAAGGAGTAAAAACTAGGGTTTTTTTCTTGGAAATATAATTAAGTCAGAGTACGTGTAAGTACTCAAGCGAAGTCTAAACACAGCAAAATACTACTTAAGGACAAAGTAAGAACATACAATTACTCAAGTGTTTTCCACTCCGTCTCATTCTCTGCATTTAAACCTTTACCTTTACTAAATCCTTAGATGTTACAGGAATGTATTCAATGCACCAGGTCTTACGGCGGCTTTATAAATATAAAATCAACATGTGAAGATCCAAAAAGTCATAAAAAGAACAAATTAAAGAAATCCTATCTATCAGAACATCCATGTTTCCATCCTGATGGTGTGGTTTTGCTTTTCCATCTGAACAGAACTTCAGTCAAATGCTGTATTTTCTGTCTTATTGCTTTAGCAGCTTATTATCCTCCTTCACTATGCACCGTTCATTGAACTTTTCTTCTGGAGCAGGAAGAAGAAGAGGCAAATAATTTCTCTCCTAAAATTCTAGAGGTGTTAAACTGTATTTAAGCACTTTATCTTTATTACAACCCCAGGGGAGGCTGCTGTTTTAGAAAATTAGTCTACAGCTATAATAATCAGAATTAGTGTCTGACTCACAGTACAGCACCTCATTGCCTTGGAAAATGTGATTTCATGCTGCATTGGATGAAAGCTCATAAGTCGGAATTTCTAGGAAAAACCAAAGGAAACGCCCCCTCAACTCGGAATTCCTACTCGGAAAGTCAGGAAGGCGTCCTCAACCCCAAGTTCGGCACATGACGTCATGTCAACATGGCTGCTCAGACCGTGAACGGTAAATAAAATATCACTTCACTGCTTTAAATGAAACAAAAGTAGTATTTATATTAGAGCCGTCATCATAGACATGTTAGTTGGTTAAATCTATAACGCTGACTAGCTAGCTTTTTTGAACTAGCTAGCTTGCTAGTCACTAGCAAAAAATGCACACTTTCATAGAGGCATCCATGTTTTGTCCCACTTTGCAGCTTTCTAGCTTGGAATTACATCATTACAAGTTCAGATGTCTCACTTTCAAAGTAGTTTAACTTAAGCAGGTGCGTAACCCGACTCTGAATACACAGAACTTTCCCATGTATTAATATTCACGTAAGTTAAGATCCTTTTTTTTTTTTTTTTTTTTTTAAATGACACTCCAT